>MNCI01001005.1:314228-333019 GCA_015680685.1 Gnetum montanum
ATGATTTTTATTACATTGAGGCATAACCCATGAATTGGAAAGAATTTTCCACCTCATGTAGCCACTTCAAAGCTACTAATAGATCTTGAACACTATCAAAAGATGGAGATTTTAACCTCCTAAACTACTTCATAAAGACTTACTCAATGGACCTTCTACCACTAGTGTTTGAGTACTTAGATTGGTACTATTCACCATATTCAACATTAAACTAATTTTGAATCCTCAAGTAAACATCTTGCTCATCATATCATTTTAAGAGACTTTTCCATTGGGTTGATTAAGGTTTTCCCTAGTCGTAATCTCAAAGATCCCTCTTGACAACATCCTACATCACAAATCTAAGAATACTTAACAAACCTTTAGCTTTGATACTAGCTTGTAATACCCTACTAACTATGCTCAACCTAAAAATACATTACTTAGATAAAAATTGAAAAGTACAAAATAACATAATATTTCATAATAAAATCAAATGGATGCCAAGAAAATTCAATAGGCAAGAAAAAGTAGGCATCCATGAAATAAGTACATAGGAAAAAGAAATATGTTGCAAAAGATAAAACATTATAAAGGAATACAAATAAAATAACACCATGCATACAAAACCTAATCTTTTCACTAAGAAAACTAGGATGTATTCCTATTACCCAAGCTAAAAGTTATCATACAATGTTGGAGATATTACAATGGAAATTGAATATAGATAATACAATATAATGCTGAAATAATAATTAGTTCAAAAATGAAATTAGGCTTTAATGTTAAATATAATTAGAAAATTTTCAATAACTACATAATAATAAATGTAACATAACTAAAGATCAAATCAAAATTTCAAAGATAGGCAAAGAATAGTATATAATTTTACATAAAATACTAAATACAAAAATTTTAATTGAAAATTACAACATAAAATCACAACTTAAGATAGAAACATAATGGTAGAAGTAATCAAAATCTAAATAGAAATTTAATCATCAATTGTTTCTTCTAAATCCTCCTTATCACAACCAACATAATCACCTGGAAATCAAAGAAAATCAATGGAATTAGTTCTAAGATTGATTAAAATAAATAACTAACAAAATAATGCCTTATGGATTTGATTAGAGGCTCTAGTAGCTAGACAATCATAAACATGGAATAGTTGCAAATAATAGTTAGATAAACAAATACCAATAAAATACAACTACATATTAAAAAATAATACTAATAATCATAATAAAGATCTAACAAATTAATATCCAATGAATTGAAATTTTAGCACCATCCATTAACCAAATGAATCAAATAAACAAATTGTATTTACCAAGATATACTTCCCACATAAGCACTTATCTCATTACCATGATATGCTTCATGTGTGGTTACTGCAAATTGTTAATGTTACTAAAAAATCAAATCTAATGTTAAATGATTAACTATCAAATTAAAACAAATTAATAAATTCCAAGATTATGGAGAAATGAAGCTAAATTAATCAAAGATAAAAAATAAAATTTGCCAAATCTTTGAATGTTAAACTAAACCAAGACTAAAATGTATATTCTAATGAAAATTTGAAAATTCAAAAAAATTCCAATTAAGAAACTTAAGCTCCTATAGGTCGATCTAAGCTTCTAAAAATGCTATAATTTCATTGATTGTTGTTTCATGTTTTTAGACATTACAAGAAGTCCTAAAAGTTTTATTTTTAACCATTTTCTTATTTTTTCATTATCCAAAAGTTAGGGATTGCTTTAGAGATGTTGCTCAGTTTTCATCATAGATCCAAAAATTCTAATGCCATTCATCATAACTTGTATCATGGTTGCAAAATGGGATCACAATGAATTGGGAAGGTATATTCAAGATCCACTCTAGCATGACAGTCAACTATATCTTTTGGTCCATCAATGTCCAACATTGTTTTAGGGGTCAAAATGTGGAAAATGAATTTTAACCCTAGTTCTATGGTTGAAATTTTGGCAGAATTTGGAATAAAGAAAAACCATGGTCAAAATGTCATCAAAACATTGACTAACTTCTCATGCATGAATCCAGATCTCATAAATTGATAAGATTAGAGAAAATAATAATAAAATATTTAGATATGAGAATTTAGGTAATTTGACAAACAATTATTAAGCAAATGGAATAGGAAAAACTATATGTGCATAACAAAAAAATAACTAAAAATCATACTAGATGTAAACACCAAAATTACCCTACCTAAAAATGATAGCATTACAAAAAAAGATTTTTGTGTGCCTTCGATCCCCCAAACAAGCTTGAACTCCTAGGAAAAAATTGTAGGTCAATGATGAGATCTAAGAAACATCTAAAATAAGACCTAGAATTATGATTTACAATAGGTTCTCATTGACAATGAAAATCTAGATCTAGCTGCATCTCCAAATAAGCAAAGTCTCCTTCTTTAGCTCTATCACCTAGATTTCAACTATACAATTAGTTGATCCCTCATAGAATAATTGCTAGGTATATATTTATTTACAAGGGTTTGGTAGCATTGGGTCAATAGAGCTCTTATGATAAAAAATAAATTAAAAAGAAATTCTAATTCTAAAATTATTTTTAAATCCTTTTTAAACATAGGTTGGTATCCAATGTTGGTTTAATGAGCATCTCCTATAAGAAAATAGCTATGTTTCAATCCATTCTTCTAGTTTTGTCTAAGTCTAACCTATTAATAAAGTCCAAAGTATAAAACATAAGTAATAAAAAGGCTATCATGAGATCCTCTCAAAAATACTCTTAAAAAATTAAAACTTAAAAATAAAATATCAAAATATAATTTTACAAAAAAATATAATTTATCCAAACAAAGTGTACCTAAACCAAAGTAGTAACCCATGTGCTAATGACCCATGCTGATATTTGCTAATCCAAAATTCTAATAAAATTCCAAAGTTACATATGATAAAATTAAAGGAAAAATTTGAAAATGTAAAAAATATTAAAAATATTAAAAAATAAAATAAGACTAAAGAAAAGGAAAATCAAACATTAAAATATATTATAAGAAAATAGACACTTAAAAAGAGGATAGTAATGAGGTGTTAGCCTAGTAGTATGGATCTTGGTCTGGTAACCTAGGTCAAGAGTTTAATTCTACTAGGTAGCATTGAGTTATAAACTTCTATAATTCTTAATATGTACTTATGTTTCAACTATTTAAAGTTTTGACACACCTAACAAGAGGGTAGCAAACCACATAGCTCAAACCACAAAAAGCATAGGAAACCAAAAGAAAAAAGTTAATAAAGTATAAGACATAGGTTAGTAAACAAGACGTCAAGGATTCAAATCGCAAACACACCAAGGGATAAGAGTATCTATGATAAGGGTGTTACACTAAGATCATTGACTTTTTACTTCTATAAGAAAGACCTTGCCTAGATTTACTATAAAGGAACAACTATTACCATTACTCATGTAGGTGTTAGGTAATGATTCCAAATGTTTCACTATTAGGTGGTAACTCTTTTGTCCTAGGTTAGGTGCACTCTTGAATTGGGAAATGAACCCAAGAGTATAAGCTAATGAGAGTATCTATAAGATCACACCAAAGAAGAATGGGAAAAGAACCCACCACAAAAAGAAGTGAAAGCAACAGTTATTGGTTACCTACCCTTACCAAAAAACATATCTCTTTCCTAGATGAAAGAACTACCTTTCTTTAGCACTTTTATATAGTTACATCTTGGCATCTACTAGCCTAGGTATAATTGCTAGGTACGTGGTTATCCACTAGTGTAATTGAGATGGAAATATATCTAGAAGATAAGCTAAAAATTATTGAAATTACCCCTATAATATCCCAAATATTTAAAATATGTAATAGGTAGTTTTTCTTATTGCTCATCATTCTTGGAAATAGACATCTAGAATTTATAATAACTTTCAACTAATCATTATTGAAGCCATTCTTGATATATAACTTTCTCTGTCTACTTATTTTCTTTGCATTTGGAAATGCTTTTAACTATTTGTTCTCTACTCTATTTGGAAGATTTAATGTTGATGAGTTGTAGATTGGCTACATCAATGATGTTGATGAGTTCTCTACTCAGTGTTACATAGTAATTAAGCTAATTAAATAATTAAGCAAGATAAGCTAAATAGTGATTAAGTAAACACATAAGTACAACCACTTTGAGCTTGCATATGACATTTGGTAATCCCAGTAATGCTTAACACTTGGTAACCAAGCAACATTATATGTGTTTAAGATGTGTATAGTAAGTGGGACTTGATACTTATGTTAGAACTAGTTACACAATAGTTAGTCAATTAGATTAAAGTAGAAATTAAATTATTTTATTTCCTATCCTATTTATTTGAAGTACTAAAATCATAAAACACAAAATGATAAAAATCATGTACCTTATTTACACTTAAATCATACCCTTAAGCTTCACAAGTGTAGTTGGCATGACAATGAATGTTCTAAACACCCAATTCACTTCATAGAGAACTAGTGCATTGGAAAACTATAGAGTTCATGGAATTTGACTAGATCATGCATGAACACTTTGTGATTCATATGATTAGGTATAGGGGTACCTTCACCACTCATCACTGGCATAATTACCAAGGACACTTTTTGTTTGAAATGTGCACTATCTAGGATTAGTGAACATCATTAACATCATTGGATGAACCCCAACGTTAACATCACTCTCACACGTAATATAATTATATACACATACTGATATTCTATTCATTTGTAAAATTTCTTCTTCTCTTAGTCATGAAAATGTTAAATCATTGGTCCAAAAAGAGTGCAAGGTGGTATATACTCATCTAAATGAGTATGTGCCTGATTTCATGTTCATCCTACATTAGGATGAACAAATGTGATGGCATGACATGGAAGGCCCAATCGATCTATGCTTGTGATGCTAATTCAAACTTTTAAGAAGTTAGGAATCCATGATCTTCAAGAGGAGTACATTTTGCATGGTTATGACTACTAGTACTACCATCCCACCAAAACACAATGCAGGAGAGATCAACCCCAGGAGAAGCAACATGAGTTTGCAAAGGGAAAATAGTTCACCAATCTCTTGTTCTTGCTAAACCAATATGACAATGAGGATCCTTTCTTTGGGGCCTCTTAACATGAAAATTATCCACCCCTCATTATTGGTGGTAGGGGTGAACCTAAACCTACATTCCACTATCAACAAACTAGGTTTAGGACAAGATGGCAATCAAGGCAGGGGCTAGGACAAGCATCAAGATGATAAGAAACTTGATAAGCATGGTCGTGACAATTAAAGAGGAGTTGGTAGATACCAGGGTGGTGGTGGTCCTTCTTCCTCTTCATCCTTTTCATCTACATCTTCTTCTTCCTCTTCTTCTGTTTCTAAAAAATGCCATAGAAGGAACAATCATGATGGAGTTGAGGACCAGGACAATAATACTGATCACCATACCCATGATAATTGAATGGGTAATAGAGGACATCATCAGTGACAATGAAATAATGATGATGATGAGCCTTTTCTAGAAACTTAAATCATTCTTAATATTACAAAGGTAGTTAAGATCCCTACTACGCATGTGAAAGATAGTTAGATCAAGCGCTTAGACATTAACAATATCCAAAGATTTGAGGGGGCATATAACTCTGATCCACAAACACATCTCCAAGCTTTTCATGATTCCTTCATCTTACAATATATTGAAAATTATTTGTAGAAATTAAATCTATTCCCTAGAATACTCATCAAGGAAGCAAAAAGCTAGTACCAATCCTTGGACCTGGAATCTATTTTCATATGGAGTAGCATGCTAGAACTATTTAATGACAAATACCAAATGTACTCCAGAGTGTCTCATCTAAGAAGGTAAATCCAAGGCTAGAAATAGGAAACACATGAATCCTTGGATGCCACCATGGGTAGGCATTATTCTCTATTACATTATTGCCCTAGCCATTGTTATTCTCAAAGAGAACAACTTCACCACATCATAGATGGGATCAGAGAAAAAACCCAAAGAACTCTTGGGATTTATGCCCAAGGGAGACTATCTGAATTAAGAGCTCATCAAATACAAAGGATGATAGAGTAGGTAGCAAAAGAAGAAGATGAATTGTGAAAAAGGAAAAGTGTAAAAGAATATAATAGGAACCCTTCAATTAGGAAAAGGAAGGTCTAATTCTAATAATGATGCTAGTGTGACATTTATCAATATGACCATTCTAAGGGATGTTGCTCTATGGTTTCACACTTACAAGAGTCTGGGTTGTACATGTTAAATCCTTGACTAGCATGAAGGTAAGAAAACTACCTTATCCTTAAGGAAATCAATGGTAGTTTCACTAGCAACAATAAGCTTACTTTCCAGGTGGAGCTCCACCACAATTGTATGAGCAATACTAGCAGTGGTAGCAACCATAGTCATTGGGAATGTTGCTATGAAGATAGTAGTATGCTTACAAGAAACTAAATCCATATGGGTACTATCTTTAGCAACCTATTCCTCCATGAAGCTCTACAAGCCATACCTTATTCCAACATCACTATTATCCTCTAGAGTACCATTGAACTAATTCACCATCTACTCAATGGGAGCATCCATATCCATACCATCCTCCACATTCATTTGCACACATCCCTTCACCCTCTACCTAGTTACCTCCTACTCTATCCATATAGGGTAAAATTCCTTCACAACTATAGTAATGAAATGCTATGAGGGTTGCAAATTTATAATCAGCCTTCTAGTTGAGTGGTTTAGACAATTTATCCAAGAAATGACCATTTTTTTGATCCAATAGTCCTCCCAAACCCTCACAACCTAATGTGGTTGGTCACCCTATATCTTCAACACCCTCATCCTCTACATTAAATATATTTGAGAGCCCTTCAAACTAAACACCATCTTATATTTTCATTGTGATGCTAACTCATGCTATCTTCGATTGGATCAAGTCTAGTAACCTTTCCACAAAAAGGTCTAATTTAAAAATTCCTCTTATTTACTTATAGGTTGCTAGACATGATCCATGCAAGGCTCTTCTTCATTTTGGTTCTAGTATCAACCTCATCTCTAATGACATGTACAAGGCCTAGAACCTACCACCTATCAAGAAGAGTAATATCCATTTGAAATTGGTAAATTAATCAATCACTATTCCTTTGGGGTTAGTGGAGGACATTATGACCATAGTTTATGGGTGGTCCTATCCTATTGATATTCTAGTGATTAAGGTAGAAAACTACAAAGATGATTTTCCCATCATTATGGAATGTGCATGGTTGATCATTGTTGATGCACAAATGGACATCAAGGCTCTCTCCTTGGAAATCTTCAAGGAAAATGAATTTGGGTAGCTTAAGAATAAGTGAGTTCCATGCATCATGTATAGTGATAACAAGTGCAATTGCATGTAGAAAATTTGGTTCATTAAAAGTAAATTCATCAAAGCGTGCAATCAATGTGCACATGAAATAGATATCTAAAGGTGCCTATATGTAGTAGCCACAAAATAAAAGGGCACCCAATGGCTGATAGCTAACTCTGATAGTAGCACACTATGCATGAAACCTATTGAGAGCCTGACATGTGTCTATGTCAAAGGAATGGATGAACTTGAGCAGGCTCATCACGAACTCTCTAATGATGAAAATGATGATACCTATTGGGGAGAGTTGAAAATTTCTAATACTTTCAAGAAAGAGTCCCTAGAGTTAAAAAATATACTAGCTAGCATGAAGTGTGCTTTTTAAATAATGGAAAGCTAATTATAATTAATGCAAATATTGCTCCCAAATAAAAAGACAAGTTGTTGAATGTGGTCAAAAAATGGCCAATAGCCTTTGCTTAATCATATCTTGAGCTGATTGGAATCAATTCAAGGATATGTCAGCATCATATCTGCACTAACTTGGACATGAAGCCAAGAAGTTAGCTACAGAGGAAACTAAATCCTAAGTTGAAGTAGATCACCAAAGAGGAAATAGAACAACTCCTCAAGGTAGGGTTCATCTATCCCATCATGGATAGTGAGTGGGTTGCCCACTTGTAATTGTTCTAAGGAAAGGTAGCAAGTGGTATGTCTACATTAACTTTAAGCTATTGAATATGAAAACATTTAAAGATTATTTTACATTACCATTTGTGGACCAAGTGTTGAATACCATATCTAGGAATTATTATTATAGCTTCTTGGATGGTTATAGTGGATATAGAAAAATCCAAATTGTGCTAGAGGATCAGTCCAAAATAACATTCATGAGTCCCTAGGAGACTTTTGCATATTGCAAGATGCCATTCAATCTATGCAATTCCCCTACAACATTCCAATACTTGGTCCTTAGTATTTTTAAACAGTAGATTGGTAGTGAGATAGAAGCCTTTATGGATGACTTCTCTACCTATGGGGCTACATTTAAGCAAGCCCTGGATCACCTTGAGAAAGTATTAAAAATATGTGTTAAAAAAACCTTAGGATTAATTGGTAGAAAAGGAATTTAATGGTTCAAGAAGATAGAGCACTAGGGAATAGAATTACTTAGGTAGGGATTGAGGTAGACTTGAAAAAGATAAGGGTCATCCAAGGAATCACATGTCAAGCAAAGATAGTCAAAAACATCTGATCATTCCTTGGACACATTAACTACTACTGATGGTTTATAGAGAATTTTTCTAAGATTGAAAAGTCATTGGTTGAGCTTACAAAGAAAGATGCTTCATTCATCTAGACCAACGAGTGTGAACATGCATTCTAATAGCTAAAGGAAAAACTTGTAGAAGCTCCAATTCTATTAGCACCAGATTAGTCTAGACCATTTCACATAATGATAGATGCATCTAATTATACCTTGGGAGTCATGCTTACATAGTTGGATGATAAGAAATATCCATATTACATCCATTGTGTGAGCCAAATCATTGTTGGTGCATAATTAAATTACACCACAATTGAGAAAGTACTAATGGTAGTGGTGTATGCTTTGGAAAAGTTTAGAAACTATGTCCTTAGCTATAAATTATTTATGCACACAAATCACATTGCTATTCACTTCCTAATGAACAAGCCAATAATGAGTCCCTATATCATATTATGGCTTGTTATCTTGTAGGAATTTGATATCACAATGGTAGATTGAAAAGGAACTAAGAATGTGGTTTCTAACCATCTCTCTTAGTTAAGATGGAATAACAAAGAAGAGGAGAGTTCACTCTCTAGTCAATTTTGAAATGGACTCCTCTTTACAGATGTAATAAATGAACAAATGCCTACATAACCAAAATGATATGATGGAATCCTCACTTACCTTCTCACTTAGGAGATTCCATAAGATCTATACATTAGAAAGAAATAACAATTTCTTCATCAAGCTATGTACCTCATGGAAATTAATGGATACCTTTATAAGGTGTGCATTGATAGCCTAGTTCATTGGTGTGTCCTTGATGTAGAGTAATTATGCATTCTCCAAGAAGCTCATGAAGGCTCTTATGGAGGCCACTATTCTAGGAGATGCATAGCTATAAAAATGTTGATGGTAGAATACGATTAACCTACAATCTTTAGGGACATCCACCAATTTGTCTAATCCTATGAGCATTGTTAATGAGATAGTGGAATGACTACTCAAATGGAGTGTCCTCAATAGTGGATTCAACTACTAGAGCCCTTTGACATATGGGGCATTAACTTCATGGGTTCCATCACATCCATGTCCAATGAAAAGGCATACATCATCATCAAAGTCGACTACTACATCAAATGGGAAGAAGTAGCAGTTGTCACTAATTTTACATCATCCATTGCTACTTGATTTGTACAAAAAAATGTTGTAAACAGGTTAGTGCCACATGTACTAATTTCTGATAATGTAACTCATTTATAGGTGCCACTTTTTGAAAACTCATGCAACACTTAAGGGTCAAAAATAAATTAACAACACCTTATCACCCCCAAGCCAGTAGTCAAGCAGAAGTCACCAATACAGAGATCACAAAGATCCTAATAAGAACTATATGCAAATATAGGAGAGACTAGAGCACAAAACTCAATGACATCCTTTAAGCCTACCGCTGCACATGGAAACTTCCCATAGGCTACTCTCCCTATAAGCTAGTGTATAGAAAACTTCCAATACTTTCAATCCAATCTAAGCTCCATACACTTTTAATGGCCTATGACTTGGACCTTGACTTGAGGCTAGCATAAAAAGAAATATTGATAAACCAGAATGTGGTATATGAAAACTAATTGGTAGCCCTATATTTGAACAAAGTGCATAAGGTATACAATAAGAAGTGTCATGACCTTAGAATATGGAAAGTAAGATTTCAATCTAGAGATAAGGTTCTCTGTTGGAACCCCATAGATGTACCTTAGAAAAAAAATGTTCCAAACATTGTGGGAGGGATCTTAAATAATTGATAAAACCTTTCCCTCTAGGGTCAGGTTAATCTACAAACCTGAGAACCCACACAAAGAGAAGTTGGTCAACATCTAACAAGTGAAACCTTTCCTAAAGATAAGACAAGATAGTACAACTACTACCTCTCTGGATGGATAACCACACTCTATATTCTATGTCTCATCCTTTCACCTTAATCATGGGTGAGATGGCTATCCATTCTAATCATACACATGGCTCCTCAACTTTGCAATTTTTGTTTTACACATTTTTATTTTACACTTTGTTGAGTTTTACCTCTCGTTCGTATTTCACTCTATTGATTTTCTTGATTTTGGTTTTACAACATTGTTAGTATGTTTTATCTTTCTTGAATATTTTATACATTCTTATATATTTTACTTTATTATTGTACATGAATTTTCATTATTTTTGCTAATAAAAGTGCTTTATTACTGCTAGACATAGTGCAAATGTTGTTGTTTAGTAATGGTGGTTTGTGCTTAATATTTTAGTTGCTAATGTTTGATTTCTATTTTTGAATTCTAATGTCTAATGACTAAGACATGGTTTATTTTTCATGGAATAGGCAGTGAGTCCACAACATCCACCCATCCACAAACTCTATGGTTTTCCTTGTTTTGAAAATTTGATGTCTATTTCATTAAATAAACTTTTAATAAATTTTTAACCTTGGTAGGTTCTAAAATTGGGAAGGATTCAAAGGTTTACATAGGGTGTGACTTCAAAGGGACTCAATACTCTTTGTACTCTTCTACTTACTTGGGTGCTTAAGTGTTTTCATTAACTTCTTACTATTCTGAGTTGACAAATAATAGGAAGTTAAATAAAGTCTTTTCATGGTGTGGTTCCCATTTAAAAAAAACAAGAGAAACAAAACATGGTGGGAATTCAAACCATAACCCTTAGAAAAATAAATGGGTTACAAGCATTGGTTATGGGGCTGAAAAGACATGTTTCCCATGCTTGAAGGTCCCCTATAACTAAGGCTTTCTCTCACCTCCTACTTCTCTTTTCTTCTTTTTATGGAATGGTAGTCATTCTTTTGAAGCACTCTTGTGTCTTAAGGGGGAGGATTGGTCTTGGAGTGGTAATGTGAAGTCACTGAATGTGGTTGGTTTTGATCTAGACTAAGGATGGATTCTCTTGGGTCATTTTAAACACAAATTCTACAAGAGACCTCTTATGACCTCAATTTTGGATTCTATCCAACCTTCTCGGTCATCCATCTATGCTTTCCATAACTCACCTCATTGTCAGTTTCCATGTTATGCTCAATGTCTTAGTTTGATGTGTTGGAATTCTTGGATAGATTCCTACTGGTTGGTTCTTAATATTTCATAATCATTAATTGATCAAGGTTATGTAAGGGAAAAAAGGGCATGTGCCTACTATGGAGAGGACCCACTAGCATATCTCTTGATTTGGATAGTGAAGCCCCCACCCTACCTTAGACATTGCCTTAATCATATCTTTTGCATGCCCCATGGTGTGTCTAGCTCTATGCTTCTTAAACTTTCATAAACATCATTCTCCAACTATATTCTCAAATTTTCTTAATTTTCTAAACTTCAACACCATATTCTACTATTTCATCATATTCATGGATTTTTTGGCTTCCATTTGACTTCAATATCACTCAAAAGCTACTTGTATTTTCAAAGTTTCACCAAAGTCAATGATGGTCAACAACTATGTCAATTAGGACTAGTTGACTTAGTTGACCCATCGATGGGACCCCATCAACATAACACAAAAATTCTATAAATACCATCGAGCACATTGAAATTTTTATCATTTTCTTTACAACAAGAGTGGAGTTTTTGCCATTTTTTAGAGCCCATAACTTCCTGACCATTTGTCCAAATCACTCAGTTAATCAATTTAGTAACTACTAGAGGTAAGCTCTTAGTCATGGGGGCTGCAAACCTTAAGGTTTTTGATGGGATTTTTTTGAAAAAAAAATTGACTTCTTTAGAAAGTTAAGTGAAACACCACCAATTTTTGGCTTCTACAGTTCCATGGAAAATTTGTCTAAGTGTTAAAACTTGGATAAAAGTTTTCTAAGCTTGGTGTCACACTATGTAGCATAGACAATGTAGCACACTGGGAGTCCTATTTTTTGCAAAAATTTTCTAAGCCTACCTACTATGCTCCCTAGCACAACTAGTGTAGCACATACTTCCATGGCCAATCTACAAAAATGTCAAGCTAGAAGTGGTCAAGATCTACTTGGGATGGACCAGACAATTTGGCAAATTTTCTATCTACTAGACTATCAAGCTCACTATGCTCTTCAGCTCACCTAGCTTAACACATGTCCTAGTTGCTAGTCCACCCAAGTACCAAGCTAGAGGTTGTCAAAAGTGCTTAGGATGGATAAAATAGTTTGGTAAATTTTCTATCTTTTGGGCCCATCACACTCTACTAAGCTACATGGCATAGCCAGCATGACACAAGTTTCAGGGCCAAATTTTTCTAAGTGTTGGACAAGAAATCTGTCAAGCTATCTAGACATGGAAGATGAATTTGGCAATTTTCTAATTTCTGAGGTTGCCTATCCTACTACACCCTAGAGTGTAGTCAGTGTGCCATGGAGAAACATTGTAGGTTTCATTAAAATTTAACAAATTACTTGTGCTATGCTTTGCTATGCTGCATAGTGTACATAGCATGACAAGTCAAAATCTACAAAAAATTTCTAAGTGTTCATGCTACGCTCTATCATGCTGTGTAGTATAGACATTGTGACACTTGGGAAACACCCCCTCTGAATGCCTCTAGAAGCTTCCAAATCTTAGCATCAACCTTTATTTCAACTCCGATGTCCCTCTGATGGCCAATATTCATAGTTTGCATTGCTTTTGCACCCCCCATTGATCGCAAAAATTATTCCTACGCTTGACCCTACTCGAAAGAGGAGGAAGACATAGTCCTGAAGCATAGACTCCAAGTTGCATTTGTTTTGGCATTTCTTGTAGGTACATGGAGGTCCTTTAGACTCTAGCACATGCAGTCTGGGTAGTGTGGTCACATTTTGGCAGTTTCTAAGTTCTCATTCCTATCCTATAGAGCATAACACTTTGAGTTTAACACTTAGAGCATGACATTTTGAGAACAACATGTTAGCATGACTTGTCCATGTCCATGCTACATGGGACCTAGACCAAATCGCATCCAATTTTCATCTCACATCAACCCTAGCCCTATAAATTCTCAATAATCAGCATTTTATATGTTGGTTGGCAAAATCATTTTAAGCATCAAGCATTAATGCACTCTTAGCATTTTCATCACTCTCGCACTTGAGCACATAAGATTGACACCTAGCTAAGTACTATGGCATAGTCTTCCTTGCACATACATAGTGTGATGAGTGCCAACCCAATAGGTCCAGCCTCCTTTGTAGCTACTAGCAATGCATCCATGACGTCCTAGAGACTATGACTGCACTACTACGCTACCACTATTCCTATCTAACACTACATACTAGCTTTAAACATTATTCAATTAAAAGTTGCACATCCCGATCTTTGGGTAGTGCATTTCTCCACTCTGAAACTCTGATTCTATATTCTCAACATTTGTTTTAAATTTCTTAATATTTACTTTTCTTCTTTCTTCTACTATCAATATGCATTTACATATTCACGTTACGTTACCTTCTATTCTTAATCATTGTCCAAACTCTCACATGAAGCTCACTAAAAACTTCATTTACAAATAGTTATTGTTACACCATGTATGTCCCTGTCTAATCAACTAGATAGTTCATAGCACCTCATTTCCATTTCACCCAGCACTATCCTTGCATGGATTCAGGGTTAAGTTATACACTTGTGGACCTCTTGGTATTCCATCCACCAACATTTTCAGACATAATAGTTTTTTAGTGCTAGAAGAAAGACCTCTTCTTCCTTCTATGTGTCATAGGTAGTCCCATGTTCTTTCTATACTTGCATCACTAGCACAAAGCTAGCATAGACATAACACCCCTATGGACCTGCCATGGTAGTAGCTAGATCATAGGCCAACGCAAGAGTTTTCTATGTTCCTGTTGGTGCAAATTGGTCCCAGTTGATGGTTCTCCTGGAACCCTGTAGGACAGAAAGCCCAAACTGCCCATTACATCAAGCTCTAAGTGTCCTATAGAGTGTGATATCCTATGAGCATAACAATCCCTTAGAGCATAACAAGCATAACATCAGAGATAACTATCTTTTCAGAATTTTTAGACTTAGCCATTTTTGGCCTATTTTCTTTATAGTTTTCACAATTAACCATTTTATCTTAAAATATTTTGTACTTAAATTTTTTGCAAACATCTCTTTTTCTTATGTCTTTTCTTACACAACAAAAATGAACCTGTTGGCGACCGTTTGGGACGCGACCACCAACGAGTGTCCTCGAATAGGATTTAGGTGCCTGCTGGTCTCTGGAAACACCAAGGTCCAGATACCTCCAAATAAACTTAGTAGTTAATGTGAGTATGTGTGTGTGCTGTTGCGGCATGCGGTTGTGTGAAATGTAACGATTGCGTTGTGTGTAAACTACAAATGACTTACTTTAAAGAGATTCAGCGAACTTTGCCAAGTACTATGAGTTGTTGAAAGTTTCCTATTTTGTTCAACTGCCTAGTCTACGCGGTCCTTCTAATACCTACTTGTAACAAATAAAATTTTGCAAAAACATTTGAGCACAACTCCCCAATCTATTCCTAATTTTCCCTAGAGAAAGAGATAGTTCCACAAGAAAACTACAAATAGAGAAAGATTCAATGGAAATAGATAGAAAAGAAAGGAAAGCAGATTTGTGTAGACCTCAAATATTTAAACAAGGTAAAATGACACGAGTAAATACTTCGCAATAAAGCTATCCCAAATTCAATATCTACGAACTGTTCAAACTTCCAAGGCTCAAACAAGAAATTTCTTTAAGACAATCCTACTATGCTACCAAAAATTGCTGCATAAACTACCACGTACGAGGCTTCATTTTGACTAGATAATAGATGTCAACGATTGCATTCAAACAGAACCTTTAAAAGACTTGACAATTTCTGATTGAAATACCACGAGAATTCACTTTAAAGATAAAAAGAAGCTATTCTGGTCCCATCAAAATACCAAAGATTTTCTGAACCCTCTCGACTACTGAATTGTTCAACGGCGTGACTACAAACAGAGGCTCTCTTACAACAATCCCAATAGCAGTTCCCACACGTTGCACAATAACGAAATTTACTACTAAAATGCTCTTAAGGCTTTTAAACACAAGCACTTCTATGGCAAAATTTTAATAGAAATTTCTATCGGGCAACAAGAACAGTAAGAGCAATCTAAAAATCCCAAAATTACTTGCCAAGGATGAGACTATCTAAACCACTAGCTAAATAATTTAAACAAAACAAAAATAAAAATACAATTTCTTCTTTATAATGCTCTTCTCAAGATCCCAAGTGTGTCTCCGAGTGAGAGCCCAAGTGTGATCCCAATGTCTTCTCAAAGGTGTGATGTATGAGACCTCCCAAAATTCCTTTCTTCTTCCAAAAAATTCAGATCCTTCCTCCTTGACCCCTGAAGCCTTTTTATAGGGTTCAAAGGAAGGTAGGGAAGTTACATATTTAAAAATATCTCACCTAACTTCTCTCCCAAGTAACTTGGCCAACCAATTAGGAGATTACTTTCCGAACAAGTTAGGAGGTTACTTGCCCAACAAGTTAGGTAAGTTACAACAATTTTGGGTGGTTGCAACCACCAAAGAGATAAAAAAGGCTACAATATACAAGTGTCCTTGGTGGTGGTTATAAACATCATGGGATTAAGGCTAAGAAGTTATAATTTACACAAAAAATTACCACTATAGAAAATAAAAGCTATGGTGGCCAAATGGTGTGTTCATATAACTATCCCATGAATTCTTTAAAACTATATACATAATGAATATGTTTTGGTAATGACTCTGAAAAATATATAAGCAATGAATCGGCATCCAAGGCTTTATAGTGTCGGACTCAAATTTCATACATAATTACATTCTTCAAAGGTTTGGCACTACCCAAAAGTGTAATATTCTCTTTACCGCCATAGCATCTCTGATTGCAAATGATTTTGTTGTTGCTGCCTCTTACCAGAAAACCTTGGAGCGTTATTCCCCCGAATGTAGACTGCCACAGTTTTGAAGCTGCCTAGAATGGAGTTCCTTGTTCTTGACTAATGGATTTTTGTTCTTATTTTTTTACACAGATTAGGGACTGTAGGTGCGACGCCGAAGTAGGAAGAGGATCACCATTGGTCAAGAATGATCAGCATTATTGGTCTATCTAAAAAATGTCGGCGTTGTGTAGATTTTTCTTTTAGAACCCTCATGGCACCGCAGCGCAGATATAGACAACATTGTGCTGGTGCCGCTGCCACCCGCTTTGCCGCTGTGCATCTTCCCGTCACTAGCCATCTGTACTCCACTCGCGCGCAGTCATCCCTCACAGGTTTTGGCGATGATGTGGGGCTAGTAGATGGGCCGAGAAATGAAGGCTAGTGATCTGGAAACCACATTCACGATGAAAATTCATATCCACAGCTGCCTCCTTTGTGACTCAAATAACAAACGAAAAATGCCCTAGCACCCCTGTGTAGGATTTTACATGGCGAGATAGTTGTATGCTTTCCATGCATTCTCCTTCATAATATCAATATTTTCCAAGGAAGGAATGTGGACGGAGTCGGTGATAGACCCCCAAATGCGTAGGACCTTATCGTCATCACCCATCTTATTGTGTAGAAGGCCGTCACTCTGCAGCACTGCTACGTCTTCCTGAGTACGCAGCAATTGCTGCGTGAGATGGAAAAACCCTATCACGTATTATCTGTGTTTTTTGGTAAGTGACGCTCATACGTTGATGGATGCGATGCCACAGTCACATTCTGTGAAGAGGATCCCTACCTTCCTTAGCTCTGCCGCGGATGGAATTTTCCGTGTGCCTCTTTCAATCTTTGCCTTCTCTTCCTCTGGATTTCCTATCACAATGTTAATTTCCCTTGGCCTAGTAGCTCTCACAGGCCCCTCTGCAATAGCCTAAGATTTGGACTTAAAACAAAGTTCATATATCATTTTGGTAGAGCCGGGTTCCTCTGTATAGGCAAAATATTTGCATGTGAGTCTGGGTTTGCAACAGTGATACTGCAAGACCCTTTTTACCAAGCCACTATGCCACAACTCATGGCACAACCTGATGGGGTGGAGTAGGTGTTGTATCATAGCTCTTACAGGCACATGAGTGCTTTCATTGGGTTTGGGTTTGGGTTTGCCATAGACATATTTGTGTAATGTTCCAAGAAGATGTTGTCGAGAAAGTACTTGATTGTTACATTTCAAAGGCAGTACCAAGTCACAGAAAGCCTTTACCATGCTGTCGAATTCTTCAGAGCATTGTTTTTTTGTTACTGAGTGTCTTTCAAAATATCAAGCTTCAACTCTTCTCCCAGACAACTCTATCCTTGGAAAAATTTAGTTTTTCGTTGTCTCAACCTTTCTCTCTTTAGTAACCTTGGTATGCAAGATGTTTTGTGCAGATGTGAATGAAGACACTTAGATATTAAAAACTTTCACCAATATTCTGATGGGACAGTTCATACAAACATTTATTAGTAATATCGAAAATATTCTTGTACTTTATTCGTAAACACCTTAAAATATTTTCTACCAAAAAGGAGCATGCTATACGTAGCAAACCCACTTCTCCATTTCAATAGTTCTATTGAAATATTTCGAAGGTTTTAATTATCTCATATCTCTGTTCCATGAAATGGCCAAAATGTGCCACCATTTCTACCCCCTTAAAAAGCATAAAGAAATTTATGCAAGCCTCATTTTAAAACTGAACTGTACTTGAAGCTTTTATTGAACTTTTTACAGCTGAAAAGATAAATCTTTTTGGAGGAAAATTTCCATCAAACATAAGATTTGGTGGTATAAAAACCTCATTCTTAACAAAACAAACAAACTGTACATTATCAAGTCCTTTGTTCATGGACTATTCTTGAGATCGGAAGAGAATGGGGAGTATTACTTTGGTAGGAATCCTCATATCTCTAACCCTCTCGTAAGAAATCTCTCTATTATTTTTTGGCTTGTTGGAGCTTTCAACTTGATCCTCTTGAGATTTTTCTTCAGTAATCCTCTCATCTTTTTTCTCAAATGAATTTTCATTTTCTTGGAGTGTACAAATTTTGTTTTCAACACCGCCTTTTTCAACCATCTTACTTTTTCCATTTGAAGTAATGTTATCAATCATGAAAGGTTCACTATAGATGTATACTTGATTCGGTTCTCCTTTCCAAGGTAGCCACATGTGAGAATAATCTGTTGATATGTAAC
>MNCI01001005.1:344738-403278 GCA_015680685.1 Gnetum montanum
TAAAAATATCTCACCTAACTTCTCTCCCAAGTAACTTGGCCAACCAATAGGAGATTACTTGCTAAAATATCCTAGCTAACTTTTCTCCCAAGTAAGGAGGTTACAACTTACTCATTTAATTATGGTTAGGAGGTTACTCATAAAGTTAGGAGGAATTAATATTTGTACATATTATGAATATTGCCTTTGTAAGTAATTTGTCTAAAATCCCTAATCTAATTTAATTTAATTTCAGTTTTAAATTTTAAATTCTAAGTATCACTAAGCTCTAAGATTTTATCATAAAAATATAATATAATCTCCACCTCATCGGTGGTAGCGGTGGTTGATTTTATTTTTGCATCCCTGATAATTGTAATTAAAATTCGGAATGACCCGAAATATGAGCCCGAAGGCAAAGCCACCGATCCTGCAACTGATCCAAAATATCTTTTCTGGCCAAAAATCATTACCAGCAACTACCTTCATAGGAGAAGACTCAGTCGCCGTGTCAGGAAACGTTGCCGTGTGTTACGTACGGATCTGTAACTGTTGTAACCTCTTCTTCCTGAAAATTCCTGCAAGTTTTGATGATGATATGATTTGGAAATTTTAGGCTCTACAATTTTGGTCGTCGTCTTCCAATTGCAGCCGCACTTGCCCTGCTGCGCTCACCTTCAGCCAAGGGTTTTTCTAGCCTGGTTCTGCGCAGGCTTGCGGTCAGGGTTTCATGGCTTGCTTTGCCACCACCGTCGCCATCGCAGCCATCATCGTCGTCGTTGCAGCCGTCGCAGTCATGTCGTGTTGGCGCCATTGCAAACTTAACCCTGCCAAAAGCCCTAATGATGGAAAACAGATCCACAAATTCTTCCAAGGATGCCCAAAACTCCCATCAAATGCTGAATTTGCATTGGCAATGAAAGAACCCTCATCAATTCTGCAATTATTCTTGCCTAATTTTTCCAATTCTATTGTTGAACCCACCAAATTGTTAGCGGAATCTGCGAATAGGGCTGCGTTGAGAAAAATTCTGGAAGGTAAAATGGGCATTTAGCCATCCGAAGCACATTCATACAACGATGTTACAGGTATAATTTTGCTGTTGTGTATGCCTTCCACAGACCCATGCCCAAGAATCCCATGGTTTGCTATATTACTAACAACTGCATGAGTGATGATTTTGGGCATTTTGCAAAATCACGAGCCTGCAAAAGTGCGTAACACTAAAACATTTGTATTTTTGGAATATTTTCTACACCGGTAGCGGATGTTTGCTAATGTGGAATATCCCAACACCAGTTTCTTTGCCCCAAAATTACACCCATAACAATCTTGTCATCTCATTCAAACTTTGATTTACACCACAAAGTCTTAACAACCGGGCAATTAAACTTTGATATGCCAATAATAAATTATATAACTTTGATAACTTTTGTAAGCTATTGAAAATTTACCAAAAATAAAACCCATGAGTTTTATTTTTAAAATCAGGAGTCTTACTGTTCCATAAAATGGCCAAATGTGCCAACAATAGCAATAAAGAATTATTGATGTGCTAAAATTATAAGGCTTATGAACCTAGAGGCTTAATTTTCAACCCTCCTTCTAGCGCCAAAAGAACTGTTGGCGACCATTTGGGATGCGACCGCCAACGAGTGTCCTCGAATAGGATTTAGGTGCCTGCTGGTCTCTAGAAACACTAAGGTCCAAATACCTCCAAATAAACTCAGTAGTTAATGTGAGTATGTGTGTGTGCTGTTACAGCATGCAACTGTGTGAAATGTAATGATTGTGTTGTGTGTAAACTACAAATGACTTACTTTAAAGAGATTCAGCCAACTTTGCCAAGTACTGTGAGTCGTTGAAAGTTTTCTATTTTGTTCAACTGTCTAGTCTACGCCGTCCTTATAATACCTACTTGTAACAAATAAAATTTTGTAAAAACATTTGAGCACAACTCCCCAATCTACTCCTAATTTTCCCCAGAGAAAGAGATAGTTCCACAAAAAAACTAGAAAGAGCAAGATTCGATGGAAATAGATAGTAAAGAAAGAAAAGAAGATTTTTGTAGACCTCAAATATTTAAACAAGGTAAAATGACACGAGTAAACACTTCGCAATAAAGCTATCCCAAATTCAATATCTACAAACTGTTCAAACTTCCAAGGCTCAAACAAGCAATTTCTTCAAGACAATCCTAGTATGCTACCAAAAGTTGCTGCGTAAACTACCACATACAAGACTTCATTTTGACTAGATAATAGATGTCAACGATTTCATTCAAACAGAACCTTTGAAAGACTTGACAATTTCTTATTGAAATACCATGGAAATTCACTTTAAAGATAAAAAGAAGCTATTCTGGTCCCATCAAAATACCAAATATTTTCTGAACCCTCTTGACTACTGAATTGTTCAATGGCATGACTACAAACAGAGGCTCTCTTACAACAATCCCAATAGCAGTTCCTATACGTTGCACAATAACAAAATTTACTACTAAAATGCTCTTAAGGCTTTTAAACACAAGTGCTTCTATGGCAAAATTTTAATAGAAATTTATATCGAGCAATAAGAACAGTAAGAGCAATCTAAAAATCCAAAATTACTTGCCAAGGATGAGACTATCTAAACCACTAGCTAAACAATTTAAACAAAACAAAAAATAAAATACATAACTCACAGGACGATGACAAAGAGGCTGAAATCTTTACTCTAGCAAGCCATCTTACAAACAATCGTTCACAATTTCTTCTTTACAAAGCTCTTCTCAAGACCCCAAGTGTGTCTCCGAGTGAGAGCCCAAGTGTGATCCCAATGTCTTCTCAAAGGTGTGATGTATGAGACCTCCCAAAAGTCCTTTCTTCTTCCAAAAAATTCAGATCCTTCCTCCTTGACCCTTGAAGCATTGTTATAGGGTTCAAAGGTAGGTAGGGAAGTTACATATTCAAAAATATCTCACCTAACTTCTCTCCCAAGTAACTTGGCCAACCAATTAGGAGATTACTTGCCGAACAAGTTAGGAGGTTACTTGCCCAACAAGTTAGGTAAGTTACAACAATTTTGGGTGGTTGCAACCACCAAAGAGATAAAAAAGGCTACAATTGACAAGTGTCCTTGGTGGTGGTTATAAACATCATGGGATTAAGGCTAAGAAGTTATAATTTACACAAAAAATTACCACTATAGAAAATAAAAGTTATGGTGGCCAAATGGTGTGTTCATATAACTATCCTATGAATTCTTTAAAACTATATACATAATGAATATGTTTTGGCAATGACTCTGACAAATATATAAGCAATGAATCGACATCCAAGGCTTCATAGTGCTGGACTCGAATTTCATACATAATTACATTCTTCAAAGGCTTGGCACTACCCAAAAGTGTAATATTCTCTTTACCGCCATAGCGTCTCCGATTGCAAATGATTTTTTTGTTACTACCTCTTACCAGAAAACCTTGGAGAATTATTCCCCTGAATGCAGACTACCGCAGTTTTGAAGCTACCCAGAACGGAGTTCCTTGTTCTTGATTGATAGATTTCTGTTCTTATTTTTTTACATAGATTAGGGACTGCAGGTGCAATGCCAGAGCAGGAAGAGGATCGCCATAGCTCAAGAATGATCAGCGTTATTGGTCTATTTGAAAAATGTCGGCGTTGTGCAGATTTTTCTATTAGAACCCTCACGGCACTGCAGCGCAGATATAGACAACGTTGTGTTGGTGCCGCTGCCGCCCGCTTCGCTGCTGTGCATCTTCCCATCACTGGCCATCTATCCTCCACTCGCGTGCAATCCTCCCTCGTAGGTTTTGGCGATGATGCAGGGCTGGTAGATGGGCTGAAAAAAGAAGGCTAGTGATCTGGCAACCACATTCACGATGCAAATTTGTATCCGCCGCTGCCTCCTTTGTGACTCAAATAACAAACGAAAAATGCCCTAGCGCCCCTGTGTAGGGTTTTACATGGCAAGACAGCTGTAACTTTACATGCATTCTCCTTCATAATATCAATATTTTCCAAGGAAGGAACATGGACAGAGTCGATGAATGACCCCCAAATGCACAGGACCTTATCGTCATCACCCATCTTATTATGTAGAAGGTCGTCACTCTGCAGCACTACTATGTCTTCCTGAGTGCACAGCAGCTGTCGCGTGAGATGGCAAAACCCTGTCACATATTGTCTATGTTTTTTGGTAAGTGACACTCGTACGTTGATGGATGCGATGCCACAGTCACATTTTGTGAAGAGGATCCCTGCCTTCCTCAGCTCTGCTATGGATGGAATTTTCCATGTGCCTCTTTCAATCTTTGCCTCCTCTTCCTCTGGATTTCCTATCACAACGTTAATTTCCCTTGGCCCAGTAGCTCTCATAGGCCCCTCTACAATAGCCAAAGATTCGGACTTAAAACAAAGTTCATATATCATTTTGGCAGAGCCGGGTTCCTCTGTATAGGCAAAATATTTGCTTATGAGTATGGGTTTGCAACAGTCATAGTGCAAGACCCTTTTTATCGAGCGACTATGCCACCACTCATGGCACAACTTGATGGGGTGGAGTAGGTGTTGTATCATAGCTCTTGCTGGCACCTGATTGCTTTCATTGGGTTTGGGTTTGCCATAGATATATTCGTGTAATGTTCCAAGAAGATGTTGTCGAGAAAGTACTTGATTGTTACATTTCAAAGGTATTACCAAGTCACAGAAAGCCTTTACCATGCTGTCAAATTCTTCAAAGCATTGTTTTTTTGTTACTGAGTGTCTTTCAAAATATCCAACTTCAACTCTTCTCCCAAACAACTCTATCCTTGGAAAAATTTAGTTTTTCGTTGTCTCAACCTTTCTCTCTTTAGTGACCTTGGTATGCAAGATGTTTTGTGCAGATGTGAATGAAGACACTTAGATATTAAAAAATTTCACCAATATTCTGATGGGACAATTCATACAAACATTTATTAGTAATATGGAAAATATTCTTGTACTTTATCTGCAAACACCTCAAAATATTTTCTACCAAAAAGGAGCATGCTATACGTAGCAAACCCACTTCTCCATTTCAATAGTTCTATTGAAATATTTTGAAGGTTTCAATCATCTCATATCTCTATTCCATGGAATGGCCAAAATGTGCCAACAGAACCCAGTTAACACCTTAGCTACCACCTTGAGTTTGGAGGTGGCTCACCCCATGCAACACATGGTAGATGTCGAGCAACCACTTAGCCCGATGAGACCACAATAGCGGTATCTTAGACTATGGCACCAATCTCTTGAACACATGATACTTGATGATGAATAATACAATTTTTTGTATTCAAAGATTGAGGTGGGCCTACCATTGGATCACTAGGAAATGGAAGAAAAGTGTTTTTTTGAAATTATTCATCGAAATGGAAGGGAGTTCCTTCCTACCCCTATCATGGTTATACCATTCACTAAATATTTCAAATGGATTTTGGACGAACATATTAGGATGAGTGGGCCAAAAGAGTAGGACTTGAGATCCAACTATGATGAACCCCTGTAAGGTGGGCAAGAGGAGTTTGAGTCTCATTTAGACAGTCGTGTCCCACTCTACATCTCAGCGTCATAGTCTACCTCTATAGTTCTACCACATCAATCATAGTCTTCTTCCTTCTTTAAGGTAGCTGTGACACTTCCATAGCCTAAAACTTCATTGGTGGTAGTTAGCCACTCGATCTTGTCTATGCAACAGAATGTAAGACCTTCTACCCCTTTCCCCTTTGGCATTTCCTTGTAGTCTTTTCAACCTTTGCAACCAGTGTCTATGATGTTAATGCTACCATATGTGCACACTGTGCCCATATCATAGCCACACACAAGTCACTTTTCTATCATTCTAGTCATATCAGTCCCACCTCCAACAATAGCTCCAACCTCAACTACGTGGTGGGCAGAAACATCTTTACCTACTATTCAATTATCCCAGATGCTATAGTACACATAGTAGCAAATGTACCAAGTGTCACATATGGCACAACCTACTACATGGTTGTGGGCCACTTTTAAAAAAACACCAACAACACAACCAATGCAACCCTCTGCAACATCCCCAAGTTTGGACCATGCATTCTAGCTTATCCAAGTAAGGAGGTCAGGTAGCTTAAGGTAGCCAACTCAGAGATAGTCCATGTAATGGACTTCTACCAAGATTATCTTATTAGCCCTACCGTTCCTTTGCTCACATTGCCTCTTGGGATCCAACTTCCCCAATTCATGAAACAAAATGGTGAGGGTGACCCAAACACCTACTTAGTCACTTTCCATTCTGAGTCCTTATTGCTGCAAGTGTGGCCACACACAGTTATCCATGTCTTTGATTGAAAAAGCTTTAGATTGGTACTACGTGCTTCCTCGATCATCCATTTCAACTCTAGAGGAGTTTCTAAGCCAGTTCATAACCCACTTCAAGTATGACTTGAAGCCAGAAGCCACACTGGACCATCTCATGAATGTTAAGCAAGAAGCGTTAAAGCCAATGCAAAAATTCATACAATGTTGGAGTGTCTCTATAAATGAGATTCATGAGCCAATCATTGAAAAAAACTTGTTGGCCATGTTTAAAGGTGTAGTAAATGATTACATTAAATCAAAGCTATACTATTTAGCCTTGCATTCCCTTAGCCAAGATTTCACTCAAACAAAGAGCATACAGAATGCGACAAAGGCCAACAAGGATCTAACTTACATAGCCTACAAGAATGCACATGCAAAGAGAGACAAGGAAAATGGGAATGCCATGACAACCACCATGGTGGTTGTGGCTAATGAGGCTAAGCCCAATTACAACAACAAGCAAGCGGCTAAGGCACCTAAGGCCTTGGCCAATAGCAAAAAAACATTGGGTTTTGGCAACATGGAAACCAATCAATCCACATCATCAGTGGCTATAGGGAAAGCTTCACCAAGGACAAACTTAGAGCACAAGGATTGCCCAAAATATACCCCTTTGCTGATCAAGCCATTAGAACTTTTGGAACAACTACTTAGTGCTAGTTGCATTCAACGTAATCAAATGTTAGAGGATGCTCGCAAATGCCATGAGAGGTACTACAAGGTCCTTCAAGACCCCTCTACGACTATGCCAAATGAGCCTTTGGTACCCAAAAATTTTAGACTGAACCAATTTTTCAACTACCATTAGTTGCATGACCATGACATAGATTATTGCCTAGTGTTGAAGGATGATATCCAATGCATAATCAATCAGGACAAGCTAGTCCTTGATTAAAGTAATCCTATTTGGCTAGAAAACCAGTCCATGAATGTGTATAAGGACCATTAAAATCTAGTAGTGTAGGATATATCATTAATGCTATCAGTGTTGATGATGATACAGATCTAATACATGAACCATTTGTGGTCCATGTGCCTTCTAGTGAGATTGAAGACTCAGCATCAACTAGGCTATAGGTCCCCTTCATCATTAAAGCACCACCTCGAGCACTAGTAACATCCTTCATGGTTAGAGCCCCCCAACACATTATGGTAATGACCTAGACACCTTTTGTCATAAGGGTTCCAAAATGTGTGAATCCCTCATCTGCCCAAGGTCTGGTGGAGGGGATTGCATCGTGACCTACCTATCCAAAGAGGCTTGATGAGCATTTGGCTGACAAGATGGCTAGGGAACACACTAAACTAGGTCGCCCTAACCCTAGAGCCTTGTTAGCCATTCTCATGGCCTTATCATCTAAGGCCACCAACATAGACAAGCACACACAACAAGTAACTGCTGAAGCTCAAAGGCCCAGTATTCAACCAAAAGCCAAATCTTCTCCACCTTGGGAAATCTATCTCTTAGGATGCATGGAGGAGATAAAGACCACTAAACAACTAGATGGTGAAAAATATTTTGTAGATGCACTTGCATAGGTCAAGCAGGCTCTAAAACAAAAGAATACAACTTTGATCCTATACTATTTAATTATGACCTCTCTTGCCCATCGTGAAGCATTGGTTCACATGTTGACATCCATTCCTATTAAGGAAGACATGCTAGTAGAGGAAAAGGCTATCCATGCTATAATGATCCTACCTACAACTGAAGAACCATGGTCAATACTTTTGACATTTTGCGATGAAGCACTCAAAGTTGATCTTGATAAGGGTCAAGTAACTACTGCACGCATGTTCATAACAGTTTTCATGGATTAGTATAAGATTCATAGGGTGCATGTAGATGATGGGGCAACAACCAATGTTATCCTATTTCCCATTGTCAATAAGCTTGGCCTGGTGGATCAAATCAGGCCAACAATAACAACATGTTTAAAGTATTTCAATGAAACATGCATGGTTATCAAGGGAAAAATCACAATTGATTTCATTGAAAGAGATAAATTATCCACTAATGTAGAGTTCATCATGGTTGAAGAGATGCTTAGATTCAACCTAATCTTAGAGAGATCTTGGTTAGACCAACTAAGGGTTTTTGATTCATCAATCCACCAAGAGATCCACTTATCTTATGAGGGTGGATAAGTGGTGATCTTTGGTAACAACATAGTCCCTCATACCATCAACAATGTAGATACTAAGTAAGTGTCAAAGGTAGAAATCTTTGCACTTACACCACCTATTTACAATGAAAGTTGATGTTGTTCAGTTGGTGAACCAAGCAAAATGAGTGTCCTCCATGAGGAAGCTCTATGGATGGAATTACCTTTTGTATGATAGATGATGGCCTAGGGGAGTACTACCTGGTGCCTTCTAGGCCTTACACATCACCTAACACACATCAAGTTAGGAAACATCTACACAATTAAGGCATGTCCCTAACTTGCTTTCCCATCTAATTTGTCTTTAGCCCCTTTTGTCTGTATAGTTTTAATTTGTGTTATTTTTGCTTCTTGAATCAGTTACGGTTTCGTTTAGTCACAAAAGACAAAAACAAAAATAAAAAAAAATAAAAAAACAAACAAAATAAGAAGTGGAGCCTAAAATGGCTTTAAACTAGCAATGGCCCAAAATGGCCTTAAACTAGCAATGACCCAAAATGACCTTAAACTATTGCATGGGGACTATAAGGGGTCTAATTATATCAACAAAAAATCCAAAGTAAGATCAACTAAGATACAAGCTAATGATACCACTAGAGATAGCTAAATATTGTCCCTTTCATTAAATCATAAACAAAATACATAGTCTAGGATTACATCCACATCAAAAGATACAAAAATTGCCCAACAATAGGGCTATATCTCAAATGTTTTAATTTGTATTAATGGAAGCTAAGGCTCTTCCCCTCCATCTTTATATGCTGCTTCATTGGGTCCTACGTCTTCATCTAGATCCTATGCAAAAAAAAAGACAAAACAATAAACCAATCAATAAAGAGGATAACATGCAAAATCAATATGAAATAGATAGCAATAAAGTAAATGTAACCAACCTAAGATGGGCTTGCATCCATGTCTAGGGGCATCCTATTGAGGCCATCCTTTAGGCATTGGAGCATCTACACCTTTGACATGTGTGCCCAATCCTCCTCTCCCAAATCAATGCTTGCAAGGATTTTCCCTTTCTCCATGGCTATCCATATGGGTGGCACTAGAGAAACTGTGGTAGATATAACCTCTCTTTAAGGAACAAAAATTTCCCTCTCTGGGGTCTCACTAACCACCAAATTTTTTGCAAACCTTTTATAAGCCTATGTTACACCGATGATGTCAAGGAATATGTCACAACATTGGCACTCCACAAACTCATTCCTGTATTTCTTACAATAGGCTATACATTCCATCTTGTAGTGGTACTTATGGTTCTTTTGAGTTTATCCCCACTCATATACTTTGGCGCTATAATCCTTCTAGTCTTGGTTCTTCTGAGCCAAGAGGTCCATCTACAAGTGTCACTCAATAACCTCATGAGTAACCTCATTCTTGCCCCTAATGGCCAACCAATACCTGGTGTAGTCAATTTTAACCATACGCTAGTTGTCATCTAATATATCATGGGCTACCAAAAAGACGTACAACTACTAAAAATCTTCCAGTTGAGTTGCCTGGTTCACCTTATGCTCCCAGAGCTCTTGTACTTTTTTCTAGAGCTCCTCGTTCACATGCCTACACTCCCATAATGATCATGCCAAGTGCAATGCGCACTTGTTTGTCTCATCATATATATGAAGAGGCACTTTTTCTATCTTAATAGGAAACTCAAGTACCACATCAACTTGGATCACCCTTTGTAGGTCCCACTTGTGTTGTGAGCCTATTACACAAAAAAGGGGAAACATTAGTTGTAAGAAAAATACATAGCAAAAGAAAAAAAAAGAAAAATGAAAAACAACACAAACAAACCTATCTTAGGATCTATCTATTTTAGATAGTCAATCATGTCATCCACTATGCCTTGCATGAAGGCAAACTTGTCTAGAGTTTCTGCCCATAGTTGTGAGCGGAAAGTAGATGTAGATTTAGGATGCTTAGTAGAAGCATCACCTACTATAAGACAAATCATGTCAGGCTTGTTAAAAAAAAACATAATAATATAAAAATGATGTAGAAAAAGGAGAAAGAAGAAGAAGAGGAAGCATAATGAAAATGGTAGTGCAAAGCCCCTATCTAGTAAACCCTTAGGGGTGAGAGCAGGGGGATTGCCCATCTACATGCCTTTAAATAAGTGATCAAACTTACCATCCTCAAATTATAGCCCCTTCTCTTCAAGCTACCTCAAAACATTGACAACATCTTCATCTACCATATGTCCCTTGGGCTTAGGGACATCCTCCTCTAAGGGCTCCTCTTCTATGGCAAGGGCCTCCTTGCCTATGTTGCACAAACCTAAGTTAGAGAATTTCTCCAAAAAGTAATAATATATATAAAGGAAAAAAGAAAATACACTAAATAATGTATACTTATCACCAAAATCTCATTGTGTGTTGTTAAGTCTAAAGTGTAGCTTCTTGTCCCTTTCCTCAATTTCCTGCATGGTATCCTCTGTGGGGTGAGGCTTCTTGATCTACATCTTCGATCTCACCATCTCAGTGATAAGTCATTCCCCCCTCACTATGTTTCCTATGTTGATGGGAGGAGCCTCTCAAGCACTATCAAGCACATGGTAGGATGGCCCCATGTGGCCCTTGGTGATCACTAAAAAGGACTCACTAATAGCCTCTAGGGGGTACTATGAGCATATCGTATGAAATAAATGTTGGATTCATCCCTTGGATATTTGGGTGCAATCTTCCATCATCCATAGCCCATTCTCACAAACCACTAGGAATTCCACAAACCTTCACAGGCATGCTACAAAGAAGGAAAAATGTACATGAGAGCATGCCTCAAGATTGCTGTGAAGTTTGATTATTTTGGCTTGCAAGCCATCAACAAAGTATTTGGCCTAATTGTATTTTATCCCTTCCTCTATTACATCCCTCATAACCCAGGCCTGCTCTACCCTAAGAACATTTTCTTTGGGAAAGTAGCTTAGGAAATGCATGAGCTTGAAAGATGGAATAGAGGTGTTGGGCCATCAACAATTTTACCTACTTCATGGGTATACCCTTTTAGCCTTTCTTAGTGTCCAGCCACTGTTCAATGTTCCCTCTGTGATCTAACTCGTTATTCTTCTCACCTATAGGTAAACCTTTAGAGGGGACACCAAAGAGGTTTGAAAAGAGGTCATCTGTGATCTCAAAGACCACTTGCACATTGTGAACCCACATGTGGAAATGGTCAACACTCTTCATGAAAGAGTCAACAAAGGCAATCATCTTTGCTATTGGGATGCTTGGGTTCATGGCCAACAATAGGTCTTGGAGCCCAGCTTGTTGAATATTTTGGGTTATCCTTACTGGGGCCTCATGGCACAACTAGCACTATGAACTGTCTACCTTGCCATACTTGTAAAGAAGATTGGCCTTAGTGCATCATGAGATAATCACTATGACGTCCTTGGACTTGGCTATGGTTGTAGTAAATAAAAGTAGAATCAACAACATGATGAAAATGTAAAAATAAAAAATGAATGAAAATAAATGGATGATATAACATACATGGAATAAATGGTGTGGGGAATGATGATATTTGGACTGAAACTTCTTCTACACTGGTTATCCGGAATGCCCACTCAACATCCAACTAGCCGAGGTCTTAGCACTTCACATAAGATTTGGAGTATCTAGTAAGGTAATCCATCATATCTGCCCCAATTTTTCCTATGATGCTAGCACACATGTTCTTGGCGTATGAGAACTCTTGTAGGGCTATTTGAACCAGGGCTAATATCCCTTCTGCATCATGAAGGTTGTTTTCATCAATAGAAAATCTGGCAATAAGAAAAAAAATAGTAATCATTCTAAGTCATGATATAATAGGTAAAAAAATCACAATAGGGCTCACCCTATAGTGTAGTAAACTGTTCTAGGTGGGTTCTAGAAGGTCGTGCCCACCTAAAGGGCAAGGAATATAGTGTTGTATTTATGATAACACTAGAACTTGAGCATCTCCCAAATCCAAGAAAATAGCCTAAGGCCTCTTGGATGTTGGCTCAAGCTCCCTGCCACTTCACCTTTAGTAGGTTGATTTGACATGAACTTTAAGATGCGCTAGTTTGCCCTAGGTAGCAATGTCTCAAGTAGGACACCTACTGCTTCAATGGACAAGTGTGATCATATGATCACACTAAAGTGGTGAAGTAGGAATTATAAGAATTCCTATGCACCCTCACGAAACTAAACTACCTAGTATCCTATATGTGCATGTGGTGTGGAGGACATTTGACATGGGATGACTCATACAACACAAGATCCCCACTAGTTCAACCATAATGAGGGCAAGTTTCAGCAAGACCTTGTAATACCACAGTAACAAAAGCATCAATATTGGAAAAGGTAACAAAAATAACAAAAGTAATAGATAAGAAATGCATAAAATAATATAAAAAAAAACTAATGTTCACAGGTTTTCTAAATGTTACAATATTAAGAAAAAACTCAAAAAAATTTTAACAATTGGTCATGCTCCCTGCAAAGCATGACATTTTCCAAGTAAATTTTTCTCTAAGTGTTTGTCACATTGCCAAGAAGTGTGATGATACTGGAACAACGAGAAAAAATTTTGAAAATTTTTCTAAGTACTTGTCATGCTCCCAGAGAACGTGATAATTGTAGATTGATAAAAACTTTTGAAATTTTTTCTAACTATTTGTCACACTCATAGGGAACATGACAATCTTAGATGTAAAAAAAATTTAAAATTTTTCTAAGTGTTAGTCATGCTCTGAGGGAGCATGAAAACTACAGAGTTGCCGAAAACAAAGTTGCAAAAATTTTCCAACTGTTTGTTATGCTCCTTGGGAGCATGATAATGGTAGAACATGAAAAATTTTTCAAACTTTGAATGTAGCAATGCCAAAAAATTTTCTAACCTTTTGTCACACTCTTAGGGATGCCTAGAGCTTGAAAACCATGGCCTTAGCCAAGTCTTGTCCCTTGGCATGGGACACATAGAAAACCCTGTCCCATCCTATAGTGCAGGACATGCAGGAAACCCTTGTTATGCAACATGGCACATAGGGCACCCAAAAACCTTCTGATGTGCTATGCTAATGGTACACGTAAAACCCCTATTCTTTCCCATGACGTGGAGTGTTACAAAAAATCTTTGCCCATCCCTTGGCATTGAATGCTTAGAAACCCTTGGCAAAACCCTTACCTAGCACTATGGTCCAAGATGCCCCCTAATCCTCTCTCCAAATAAAAGAAAAAGGAGGAAAGCAAGATCCATGGCATGCACTCCCTCCCTAGCCATGGCACAGTGGTCATGAAAGTGATGGTGGTCCTTGCCCATGGCAAATTTCCTTTCAAACCTCCAAAACTCAAAGCCTAAATGCATAAGAAGTAGGGAGGAATCAAAAACCATGAGTGTAGCATGATGGCCTACTTGGAAAATGGCATCTCTTGGCACTCCTCAACGCATGCCTTGGGAAGACACCATAGGGTGCACTCACCTTCATCAATGTTGGCAAAGCCAGGGTCTCTATGCTCACTCCTACATGCCATCTTCTTATTGTCACACTCTAGCTCTCCTATTTTCATGCTCTAGATTTCCTCTATGGATGCTACGCTCTACCTTGGCCACACTATGCTTGGATGATTGTTGGCTCTAACAGTGAAAATGACAGGTTTACTATGGGTAAAACCTCTATTTATACCCTTCAGGGTCAAATGACATGTCACCCTCCTGGGATGTCCTATGTCCCATGTGTAATGTGGGATGCTCCATGTCCTACACATAACACAGAACATCCCATGTCCCACGTAGTGTAACACCCAAAGTTAGAAAAATTTTCTACCTTTTTCAGCTTCTTACAATTAGAAATTTTTTTTTCATTTTCTACTTGCTCGATAAACATTCAACTTGATCCCATGTTTCAAACATTTCAAGCTTTGCTTAAACTTACATCCCACACATAGCCTATGGTCAGCTATGATCTTAAACTAGTAATTTTGTGATCAATCGAGGCTACAATAAAGAACACAAAAAATAATACAATATACATAAATAAATCACTTTAGATACTACATAGTTAATTCTCATAGAATTGTTTTCCTTATTTTAAGCATTTTCCTTTATTAAAACAAGTACAACTTAACATTTTTCTAGTTAATTTGTAGGATCTTTTGAAAAATGAACACATATGAGAATCTTCATTCATCCTTAGCCTTCACTGGACCTTATGGAAAACTCATGAGATACATAAACACAAAACTTTTGGACTTTGAACCGCTTACCTATGACACCAGCATAGTATCTGTAGAGATGTCACTAGATTGGCCAAAACATCTAGTTCGAGCTCTAGACTTAGAAGCAGGTGACATGACCGAGGATCCCCTCATAGAAGTGCTTGTAACAACATGCAAAAGTAAGGCAAAAACATTGAAACTTAGCTTCTTACTAGAGCCTCAAATCCAAAAAATCATCTTTAAATTCCTTAGTAACAATGTCAAGGAATTCACATGGTCTTACAAGGACATGTTAGGCTTAGACCCATGTATAATATAGCATAACATTATCCTAGATCCATGCATTAAACCAGTTAAACAAAAGGATCATAAAATTAATCTTGAGGTCACATTGGCCATTTTCAATGAGATCACTAAGCTTTAGAAAGCTAATTTCATTCAGGTAGTTAACTATGCAAACTGGGTTTCAAATATCATAGTTGTCCCCAAGAAAAATAGAAGTACATGCATTTGCATAGACTTCTAGGACCTAAAAAAGGAAATTATTAAAGATGATTTTCCATTGCCTAGTATTGGCCAACTCATTGATACTATGGCCAATCATGCCTTGTTATCCTTCATGGATGGGTTCTCAAGGTACAACCAAATTTGCATTAACCCAGAGCACCAGCTTACCACTACTGACCCCCTAGGGTACATTTTTTTATACAATGATGACATTTGGAGTAAAGAACACAGGAGCAACATATCAACATGCAATGACATACATCTTTAGTGACTATTTATTAGAATTTCTTAATGACTACATTGGAAATATAGCAGTTAAGTCCAAAATGGCTCATGACCACATGAATGACTTGGACCGTGTCCTCAAACATTACCATAGACATGACCTTAGGCTTAATACCAAAAAGTATGTCTTTGTCATCAAAACTGGTTGCGTGTTAGGCTTTTTGATATTGAAAGCAAGAATACATGTAGGCCCCAACAAGATCAAGGTTATCACCAACATGACGCTACAAGAAAACCTTAAAGAGTTACGTAGGTTACAAGGTAGGATACAGTTCATACATAGGTTTATTGAAAGGTTGACTAATAAGTTACAACCAATGCAACATTTGCTTAAAAAGGGGATCAACCTTGAGTGGACAGCTCAATGCCAAGAGACATTTGACAACCTAAAAAAGGAGCTAGCTCAAATTCCAATAGTCTATCCTTTGCAAAGAGATAAACACTTTTACATTTACCTTACAACCTCAAACATATCCATTACTTCCTTGCTTTTTCAAAAGTGAGATGATGGCTTAGAGGTTCCTAATTACTACTTAAGCCATGCGTTAGTAGCACACAAGGTAAAGTATAACAATGTGGAGAAAAATTGTCTCACCTTAGTCTTTATGCTTTAAAAGTGGAGACACTACCTTTTCTACAATCAAGTTAGTGTCATCTGCAAGAGCAATGTACTTAAGGCTATTACAAAAAAAATATATGAAAGTAGTATAATAGCAAGGTGGAAGGCAATAACCGTGGAGTTTAACCTACACTACATAGTGCAAGAATCCACAAAAGGTCAAGCAATAGTTGCATAACTTATGACTTCACCCATAGATAATCAGGTAATGATAGATCTAGAATTCCTGAATGAGCATGTCAATAGTATAAGCCAAGTACTTGCAAATTTCGAGGCCATTTTGCACTTTGACAGTGCTTTGACCACACAAGGTGGTAGTGCCACTACCGTTATCATATTCCACTCTAGGGTGATCCAATCCTTTGCATATCACTTTGTATTTCTTTGTACAAATAACATGGTATAGTACAAAGGTCTACTTAGAGGCATCTTAGCATCTCAAGAGTTAGGAATCTAAAACATAGTAGTCTAAGGTGTTTTGCAACTAGTTATTAACCAAGTCACAAATGTGTACACTTGTAAGGCATAACATCTACAACCTTACTATGATTTGGCAAAACAATTGCTTAAACAATTTTCAACCATAGGTGTCCAACATATCCCCTACAATGAAAATTTCATAGCTAACACACTAGCTACTTTAGCCTTAAGCATAGCATCAAACATGTTTTCCACTTTTCCTACTTCAATAATGGATTACACTAAACTTATACTCATGTAACAAGCATCACATCCATAAATACAGCTCATGCCCAAGAGTGGTATGATGATATTAAAGCATACCTCCAATAGGGAGAGCCCCCACAAAACTTAACATTTTCTCAAAAGGATGCAGTATGAAAATGAGCATGGTAGTACGTCCTCATAGGTGACAGTAGCTTATGTCATTGATCTTATGATAGAATATTGTTAACTTGCATTAGTGGCAGTGAAGCACAAAAGATCATTGACCAAGTGCATGAAGGATTATGTGGGGGTCATATAGCTCCTAGGGAAATGGGAGAAAAAATCATATGTCTAGGCTATTATTAGCCTTACATGGAGTGCAACTACATCTCCAAGGTTAGGACATGTGTCGCGTGTCAGCGGCATGGGAACCTAATGCATGTGTCACCTACTAATTTCATACTACGTAGATCACGTGGCCATTTCAATGTTTGGGGTTGGACATCATAGGGCCTATAACACCTAAGTCTTTAAGAGGATGTAGCTTCACCATTACTGCAACTAAGTATTTCACAAAGTGGTTTGAAGATATTCCCCTTAGGAAGAAAACATTACAGCAAGTTTTCAAGTTCATTCTTGAAAACATAGTGACCTGATTTAGTCTCCCCATGACTATAGTAATAGACAATGGACCAAAATTTAGTAGTGTAGAAACCAAAGCCTTCTGTGAAAACCTTGGCATTAAGCACTCTTTTTTATCACTGTACTACCCTCAAGTGAATGGTCAAGTGGAGGCTACGAACAAGGTCATCATCAATCTTCTAAAGAGGATGCTTAACAATAGTAAGCAACAATGGCATGAACAACTAGTCTATGCACTATGGACCTACCACACAACATGTAGAACTATGATAGGTAAAACATCATAGTCTTTTGTATGGCTATAAAGTAGTGTTTCCTCTTGAATTGCAAGTCCCATCACTCTGCATGATCCTCTCAAACTTCATTGATGAGATTTAGAACAATGAGTTGCGAACCATCAACATCGACTCTATAGAGGAGGAGCACATGCAAACACTTGATCACATCAAGTGGTATCAATAGAAGCAATGGAAAAAGCACTACCACAATTAGCATCAACACCTAATCAAGAAAGGGGACCTAGTCCTCAAGGTCATTTGTATGCCCGTGAACAAATTCTCAGCCAACTGGAAAGGGCCTTTCTTGATCACTAAAGCATATGAAAATGGAGCCTTCAAGCTTGATGATCTAGATAGAAATGAGTTTACCAATCCTGTTAACCACTCATACTTGTAAATGTACTACAGAAGACATGTAGTATCACATCAACAACAAAAGCAAGGTAAGTAGACCATTCACTATGACGTTAAACTAGCATAGAACATCCACTATGATGTTAAACTAGCACAAATTATGTAATATGATGTTAAAATAGCATAGAATGTCCTTGGGCTATGACGTTAAACTGGCACCCATATCATGGTCTTCTATGATCTTCAATTGACCATCCACCATTTGCTACAATGTTAAACTAGCACAATGGTCTGCTAGGATCTTACACTAGCACATCATGATCTGCCTAGACCTTAAACTGGGAACATGGTATGCTAGCACCTTAATATAGCATAATAAGTGATCTAATAAGACCTAAAACTAGGTTTTCAGTTTAGAGCCTACAATTCAACATACATAGTTCTGTGAACAAGCAATCGAGAATACTTTCAATCTTCCATCTTCTATCGCATACCCACACATCTTGGGTAGAATGGGATGGGGTGTTGTAGTTCTAAAATGAAGTTCACATCATCAAGGAAAAATCCTCTGGGACATTTTTAGCATCACTATCCCTAGCATCTTGCTGATCTTCTAGAGATGTCGTTTGACATCTTACTAACTTTCCAAAGCTACCACCAGCACTGCTAATCATTTTGGCCATAGCTCTCACCACCACCAACATTTGCTGGAGTCCTAGTAGTCCTGTCACCTAGCCATAACACTACCATCCTTTGGCCCTCACCATTTATTGAGCTTGGAAGAACATTTAGTAGCATGATTCTCTGCCATGTTGCTGGGTTTCCTGGATCCTTTCTTCAATGAAAAATCTTGAGCACCTGCATCACCATTGCTCCTAGCCACTTGAGTGCTCACTTCTAGTGTGGCTGCTAGAGTTTTCTAGCCTACCACCACTAATGCCTATACTAGCCTTCCCTCTTTGGACATTGCATGTAATTGACACAACACTTGTAGCCCTTGCAATTCCCCAAGCAAACATGACTTCATCCTCATCTCACATGGTGGTTTTTTTTCTTGTTTTCTCTATGTTGTGTTTGCAGGATGAAGCCTAGGTGGCACCATTCAAGGGTGTGTTTAATCATAATGGCAAGGCAGTGCATTGTTTTGATGTGTCTTCTTTGGCTCACCTAGCTACTTAAGAGTGCACATCCCTACTATCCCCTCAGCCAAACTAACCTCTACCTCTTGATCTTTCAATCTCCCTTGCAAGATTCATCAATGCATATGAAACCCTTTCCTATAGTTAGCCACTAAACCCATGATGGATGTAATGCAACTCATCCCATGGGGAGCCTTTGTGGGCTGGTCAAAGCCTGAAACAAATATAACACAACTCATCCTTGGGAGAAAACACCTATCCTATAGATGTGACATGGTTGCCTCTAAGCAAATGTGGTACATAGTTCACCCGACAATACAAAAAAAAAAAGGAAAGAAATCAAAGAAAAAGAAGAATAAAAAAAGAAAGAGAAAAGGGAGAAAAGAAAATGGAATGAGTCAAGTGCCCAAGTCAAATGGCATAGTTTTTGTTTCATAACTGGTCTGGCCTTGGATAAACCATCTCACAAACACTTTGACAAGAGGTCAAAAATCAAAGGGTAAGCCACCTCTACATGCTGACTCCCTCATAAGCACTTTGATGAGGGATCATGATTTGGTGATAAGCCATTGTGGTGTGGCATCCTTCAATTATCCTCTTCATCCATTGTCCCTTGACCCAGCTCCCTAACCTGTTCCCTACCAATACCTCATTCTCTTGGCACTCTCAAGTATAATGAAGCATTATCTAAGTAGGAACTAACAAATTGTGTTGATGTCATGTTCATCATGGTGTTTCTTATTCTTTTTTAATGTCTTTCATGCCACTCCTCCAAACATCAAAAAAGAGGGGCCAATGAAACACCACCAATTTTAGGCTTCTACAGTTCCATGGAAAATTTGTCTAAGTGTCAAAACTTGCGAAAAATTTTTCTAAGTTTGGTGTCACGTTGTGCAACGTAGATAGCGTAGCATACTAGAATTCCTATTTTTTGCAAAATGTTTCTCTAAGTCTACCTACAATGCTCCCCAGCATAGCCAGTGTAGGACACACTTCCATGATCAATGTACACAAATGTCAAGCTAGAAGTGGTCAAGATCTACTTGGTATGGACTAGATAGTTTGGAAAATTTTCTATCTCTCGGGTTGTCAAGCTCACTACACTCTTCAACTCACCTAGCTTGACACATGTCCTTGTTGCCAGTCCATCCAAGTACTAGGCTAGAGGTTGTCAAAAGTGCTTAGGATAGATGAAATAATTTGGCAATTTTTCTACCTTCCGGGCCTATCACACTTTGCTATGATACACAGCATAGCTAGCATGACATAGGTTTTAGGGCCAAATTTTTCTAAGTGTTGGACAAGAACTCTGTCAAGCTATCTAAACATGGAAGATGCATTTGGCAATTTTCTGACTTTCGAGATTGCTGGTCCTACTATACCCTAGAATGTGATCAGTGTGCCATGGAGAAACATTGCAAATTTCATCAAAACCTGACAAAGTACTCATGCTACGCTTTTCTATGCTACATAACATAGACAACATGAAAATTAAAAATCTACAAAAATTTTCTAAGTGTTCACACTACGCTCCATCATGCTGTGTAGCGTAGAGAACATGACACTTGGGAAATGCCTCCAAATGCCTCTAAAAGCTCCAAAAATTCAACATCAACCTTCATTTTAGCTTTGATGTCCCTTCGATGACCAAGATCAGTAGTTTGCTTTACTTTTGCACCTTTCATTGATCCCAAAAATTGTTCCTATGCTTGACCCTTGATGAATCATAATTTTTTAGGCTTTGATATCGGACCCACGATATCAGATCCATAATATCAGGTATGTGATATCGTGACCTAAACAATGATATTAGATACACAATATCATGAATCCTGTGTGGGCCTAAAAATACACATGTGGGCACATGGGAAAGTTAGTTAGGAATTAGTTCTTAGTCAATTTGTTTTTTAGTCATTTGTTAGTTCTTCTCAACCCTTTCTCCCAATGCATGCCCACAGTGTGGTGATTGTAGTTATACGACACCTTTATTTGAGTGTGACGTACTTGGACACACACATGACTAGCAATAAAGATTGAGATTACTTCATCATTACAGCACTCACTTAGTTTTAGTTTAATTATTATTTATTACTTTTGTAATTAATATCACTCACCCTCATTTCCTATCCTATTATTAATCATGGAATGAGTACGAATTAACCACGAGCATTTAAGTGTAACTACTTGGTAACCTAGTAGCATACCTAGGACATGCCCTTGGTAATCCCATTGGTAGTGGTACACGAGGTCCAAGATGTGTATGGATGATTAAGGAATAGATAATCATTACACTTAGGCTCGCTTAGATTCTCTCCTCCAATTTCCTTGTAGTTAGATTCTCTCTCTCTCTCTCTCTCCTCCTTAATCTAATTAAAGTTATTTTCCATTGCCTCTAGGAGTAGCAGTAGTTTAGAACCACATCCTACACCTCACTCTAGACTAAACCATATGTGACAACATAAATACTATTCTATGTGGGAAGACAACGAACTATGATCAAGTAACTATCTAGATACCATAAGTATCCCATCTGTGAAGTTCGACCAGATTATGCATGAATGCTCATATTCATATGGTTGAGTATAGGGGTACCTTGCCACTCAAAATTGGCACCATTGCTAGGGAAAATGCTAGTTATTTAGATTAGTTACATCATACAATATCACTGTAACAAAGTATTCACGATATATCTTTTAGAAAAAAAATTAATTTCAATTAAGTCACACATGATTCACAACAATGTCTCTCTCACAAGACTATGATAATGCAACAACCAGTAAGGAAATTCATTGAAGAACCAACGAATTATACGATGATGAAGACGAAGTTTGGAGTACTCAATCTAATGTATGGGTCTCCTATCTACATAAACAAAGACAACATTGTACCAACTTACAAACTCATAATCTACCTAGTGATGATGAACCCTTACTGGCCACTAGGAGCCTAGTGCATATACAAGAGGCTATTAGAATATCTTGCAAGCATCGTAAGGAAAGTTGTCTACCCAAGCTTGATTTAAATAACTTTCCCAAATTTTCAGAAGGCTATGATTGAGATCTGCAACATCATTCACAAGCCTTCCATGATGCCTATGTATGGAACAATATTGATAATGGGTGGAAAAAACTTAAGCTCTTTCCTACAAAACTCGTTGGCCAAGAAAAAGTATGTTATGGGTCCTTAAGACCAAAATCAATTTGATGTTGGCCGACAATGGTAGAACTATTTAATGAAAGATATCAAACCTACGCAAGAGTGTCAGCCTTGAAGAGACAAATCCAAGAATGGAAACAAGGGCAACATAAACCCTTCGACATGGCCTTAGAAAGATACTATTCATTGTTAAACAATTTCCCACACCATGGATTCTCTGAGGAAAGGCTAATGTATCACATCATGGATGGGCTCCGTAATGAAACAAGGGAGACCCTAGGGATGTATGCTCAAGGTCAACTATATGAGCTATGAACCCACCAATTCTAGGAGCTTATTAAGTAGGTAGCAAAAGAAGAAGGAGAAATGGCTAAATGGGAGAATGTTGAAAGCTCTCAATGGGACCAAAATCTCAAATTAACAAAGGTCCATCATCATGAAGATGAGAAATCCACTCACCTCAAGGAGGTGGAATCATCTTTGCTAGTACTACAATCACTAGATGAAATTGAGGCAAACATCAATAAGATGATGGAATGGATGCATGAAAAATGTGGAGAATATACCAACACTATTAGAGGTAGAACCATGATGAACTAAGAAGCAAGATAGAACACCCTTAGACAATCAGAAAGAAGGATTGAAGAGAATAAGAACTCAACGTATCAATGTAATGTTTTCCTATACAATAACCCCAAAGGTCAATGCCTAATATTTTCACATCTACATGAGTATTGGGAAAGAATGTTACATCCAAAGTTCGTACAAAAATACTATGTTCAATCACAATGGCAAAAATCCTAGTTGTGGGAGAGGCCACCCTCAAATTGGTCACATCCTTCATATCATTTGAACACAAGTGCTTATTAGGTTTAGCATCATGTTTCCCCAACTAGGTCAAAATCCTCTATCTCACCACATTATTATCATTCTCCTAACTACTATCAACCCATGATCTCTCCAAAAAAATCACCACCAAATGTGCCTTACACTTCTCCTCAAATTCAATATTCTCATCCTTTATTTCCTTCTACATTGTCACTAATAGTACCAAAAGGGTTTGCACCATAGCATCAACCCACAAACATTACTTGTGCTACTACTATCAATAGTAGTGGAAACCCTCCACAATATCGAAGGCATCACTTCTTTAGACATGACTGTAGGAAGGGACCACACAGTTTTGAGACCACTGCATCCTCCCACTCCACACAAGTTGAACACTATGGTGCATCCTTCTTCTCAAATCCAGCACCTCATGTTACCTTATTAGGGCCACCAATCAAAACTCCAACAACTATGTGGCCTAATGAATATAGCCATGTAGGAAGACATATCAATCCTTGCATACCATCTTATGGTCAAGGGTGCCATAGTGGGTCAACTCCATATCAATTAAACTCATCTTCTAATTTTCCCCACTATGTCAACTTTAATACAGTGTGTGCACCCCAATTTCGGTACATTCTAACCATGACATCAAAAGACACCCAATGGTTTGGATATGACTAGGTCCCAATATTTCCAAAATGCATGGATTCAACCCTTCCATGTATTAATTCTCTCTATGATCAAAATTTTAGTTATGGGGGATATCACCCATTCTAACAAAAAAAATTAATAAATGTTTTTCATTTTCTTCAATTTTACAATTTTTTGTTTTCTAGTTTTTCATCTTTCAATTTATTTTTTTATCTTTTTATCTTTTTATGAGTAATCTCATCTATGAATAAAGCACTTATGTGACTCATTGGTTAAGGTGTTGTTCTTTGCTATCAACTGTCAAGTAACTAATTATTTGGACAACAAGCCCATCCACCCAACCATTCTATTAATAAGAGGTTCTACTCTAGGTACGATGATATTCTTGACATCATTAAAACTTAATGTAATTTTGTGCTCATTATACCCAAAGCGAAGAAGGATGGACCAAGAGGGGATGGCCAGGGTGTGACATCAAGGGGACTTGTGGATTCTCTTTGGTGACATCTGTAGGAGTTACCATGCAGCCTAGGTATACTAAGATCCTTGTAGATCTAATAAAAAATGGAAGAAAGAGTATTAAAGGCACCAAATAAAGAAACCCAATCCTATTCTAGGGGGGTCCCACTAGAAATACATGCACCCATGCCTAAAGGTTGGCAGCTTCTCTAGATTACACATCAAGAAAAAAAGAGAAAGTGTGCCAAAGCGGCTAGACAAAAACAAATGTGCTACAATGAAATTCCAAATCACTCCTTCCTTGAACAAAATGCTAAGTGATCGTATGTCTTGCTATCATGATGCTCTTATGGTTTTCCATAATTGAATGAAGCAATGTGATGTCACTAATTGGAGGATGGACTTGGTCTTGATTTTGGAGTGACAAGCTAATGACACATTAATCATGCCCTACACTCAAGATTCATTGTTCCCTAGGTCAGTTACCTCATGTCCCAATCTCTACAATCCCTTCTACAATTCACCTCATCTCGATGTCCATGTAATTTTCACTTGTATCTTTTATAGCATAGAATCTAGTAATTTTCACATGTAACAAATCAAAGAAATAATAGAATATATGGAATTGGCCAATCTCTAGTATGCAAATCTAGTAATGTTGACTACTAGATGACTACTATCAAAACTTGAAAAATAGATGGCTAGCTTGTACTTGCTATACGAGGCTAAGTTCAAGCACCACAAGGACACCACGCAAAAGCTTGAGATGGCAAACACTAAATTGAAAGTTCTCAAGGCACAATTCACTAATCAACAATCAATTGCCAAGAACCTAGCTAAAAGAATGAATGACTAGCAAGAGCTAAAAAACATAGTTAGGGCATTCAATATCGAACATAAATAATTCATTACCTAGTTTTTCAATGCTAAGGAGCTATTACCACCAATTTCTTATCCTTGGGATGTGTCCATTCTAGTCCACATTGGCAAAGCTACGTGGACCATGCACGATCTTAGGAGTAAGGAGAAAAAAATGAAAGCATTGTTGGATGCTTTCTGTTTGCCATCAAAAGTTGCAAAAGTAGCTAGATAGCCATAACAACCTTAATCGTCGCATGTGCCTGAAGCTAGAGAAGATCTGTTAGAGCCTCAAGAGCCTCCACCACCTAGGATCATGTGATCGTTTTAATTGCCTTCATACCATCAAAGGACATGTTGTCCAATTTTTATTCAATGTTCAATTTTGTGTTGTGAACACCACAATTAGTAATTTTGTTAATCCGTACACTTGGGTACTCAGTTTTGTCATGCAATTTTGTTGAGTCATGTGCTAGTCAATAATCCCATACCTTCCTAATTTTGTAAAGAACTCAAGGACGAGTTTTCATTCAATCGTGTGGATATGATGAGTTGTAGATTAGTTACATAGATGAGGCCTCTTTGACTAGGCCCCATCAACACATCATTTGATGTGTTGACATTGCATAACCAACGTAGGGTTTGTTCTTGCCTATAAATATGTGCCAACCCACTATGTTTAGACATCATTCTATCATAGTTGTAGCAAAGCTCTTGTAGTTTTTCCATTCAAAATTTAAAATATTTTTTTGAGTGCCTACAGCAGAAGTCATTGAGTGTATGAATCTTTATTTGAGAACTATTGTACCTAAGCATGACAATGTGTGCAACAATAAAAATGAGTTTCTTGATAAACCTTGCAACATTCTTGATAGTTTAAATATTTTATTCATACATTTAATGCTTTTAGTCATTTATTCCATGTTTCTTAGTAATTAAGCTAAATAAATACTTAAGCAAGATAAGCTAAATAGCGATTAAGTAAACACATAAGTACAACTACTTTAAGCATGCACAATATGTTTGGTAATCCCAACAATGTTTAATGCTTGGTAACCCAATAATGTTATATGTGTTCAAGATGTGAATGGCAAGTGGGACCAAATATGTATGTTACGACTAGTTACACAATAGTTAGTCAATTAGATTAAAGTTGACATTAAATTACTTTATTCCTTATCCTATTTATTTCAAGTATTAAAAAAATAAAATATCAAATGATAAAAATTTTTTACCTCAATTACACTTAAACCATACCCTTGAGGTTCACAAGTGTAGCTGAGAAGACAATGAATGTTCTCAATACCTAGTTCACTTCCTAGAGAACTAGTGCATTAGAAAACTATAAAGTTCATAGAATTCGACCGGATCATGCGTGAATGCTTTGTGATTCATATGGTTGGACGTAAGGGTACCTTCACTGCTCATTAGATGTGTAGATATTTTCTAGTAGCAAGAGCATAACTATGGCATATCTTCAGAAGATAAATACCAACTTCTTTAAAATGTTGCTTTTCAGCTACAACTTCAAATAAAAAATCCTCCAAGTGAAAGTTGAATAATTGATTTATTTTCTATATTATTAATTTCTTTTTTATTTTATTGGCTTAAAGATGGGAAGTTTTTTATCTTTGTTGTTATTTATTCTTTAAATGTGATTGATGTATTCTTTTATGTTTAAAAAAAGTTTTCTCCCTTTTTTTACAAGTAATCCTTGACTAAGACTGAAAATCGTAAAGGAGCTTCTAAATAAGGGCAAGACACAATCTTTTTCCTACCCCGTATGAGAGATTTTTCAGAATTGGTTGTAACGATGAAAACTTAAAAAAGCATTTCAAAACCATTAGGCTTTTTCTTTAAAATCTCTTTGATTATATAATGCATTTAAATTTTTTTAATATTATTATTCATTTTTTAAAGCCTAGATTTTTTTGAAAATCAGAAACAGGGTAAATTCACCTCTATGAAAGTTAACCTTCCCATTTTATTTTCTGTATTATTTTTTTAAGGTTAGCTAGCAGGGTCAAAACACTAACATGGCACACGGAATATTGAAATCCAAAACACTAACATGGCACACGGAATATTGAAATCCAAAACACTAACATGGCACACGGAATATTGAAATCCAAAACACTAACATGGCACACGGAATATTGAAATCCAAAACACTAACATGGCACACGGAATATTGAAATCCAAAACACTAACATGGCACACGGAATATTGAAATCCAAAACACTAACATGGCACACGGAATATTGAAATCCAAAACACTAACATGGCACACGGAATATTGAAATCCAAAACACTAACATGGCACACGGAATATTGAAATCCAAAATTTATTGAATAAATAAAACAACCGGTTCGAAAAGACTTTTTTAACGACTTTGTTATCCGTTAGGAATCCGACCCTATAAAAGTAACAGGCACCATTCGATTTCTTGGATAGCCAAAGTAACTTACATCGAAATTCGTCATAATCTACCGTTCTTGAGCTTCCAAATCTCTATCATATACCGTTTTTTGTGCTTCCGAATTTCTTTCATCTACCGTTTCATCTTCCGTTTTTATTTTCCCCATTTCTCCCTTTGGTTGCATTTGATTGCCCACAGTCCGCAGGTGCCGCCATTGCAAATAACAGCGGTTTGATGGTGGGGAACGTTTATGTGAAGGTTGCATGGGGTAGGAACATAACAATGGAAGATTAAATCAAGGTTGGATAGGCCATCGTAATCAGGATTCAGCTATAAAATCAAGATTCAGCTATAAGTCAAGATTCAGATATTAATCTCTCTCGAATTCATGTCGGGCTTCATCAACGCAGCAGGGCTTTACCAGAATCAGGGCCATCGGTATTAGGTGCTTCAGGTTTTTGTTCAGGTCATGGAACGATGAAATGTTTTGTTTATTTTAGTTCTTGGGATGTTATTATGAGATAGATTGATTAGTCTTTGACCTTTGTTAGAATTCTTCATGCTTTGGTAAAAATTCATGTGTTTCGGCTTTACTTTCGAAATGGACAATTTGTACAAGGATAACTATGTGAATTCAATCAAATTTTTGACATATCTACTTAATTTTATGTATAGAATTTTAAAACTAAAACCGGATTTACCTTATTCTGCATCGTAGCCGTTCTTTTACAGCTGTTTTTAACTAAAAAAATTTAAGATTTCATGGGGTTTCCATTAATATAATATCATGTTAATATATCAAATTTACCTCTGCATTTTGGCAAGTTTAGCAAGAAGATATAGGCATTAAATTAAATTCAAGTTCTACTTATAATGTCTAAATAGATGGGCAAACTGAAAGAATATATCAGGTATGAGAAATCATACTCCAAAACTATGTACTTCAATTTCTTGTTAGCATTCCTGTTGCAGTTACCTGCATTGTTGTTGTTGTTCCAGTTTGTGGCAATGATTGTTGAACCTTGGTGCTCTGATCATGGCTTGGATTCTGTTCTTCGATGATTCCATGTATGATTAGCTTGATGAATACAAGTTTCTGCGCACAAGTAGGGGTAGATTTTACCGAATTTTGATGCCAAGCCACAGTAACTCTCTCTCTCTCTGCGTGCGTGCAGTGGAGATTTGGTTGAATCCTGGAAGGAATGGGCTGGTGCAGGTTGCTTTTATAGTATGGGAAAGGTACCATTAAAAAGACGTTTTAAAATTAGTCTTTTATATAATAAATTTTATTTTGCAATTTTATCAGGCTATTTGAAAAAAACTTAAATTAGGAAACTCTGGGCTGTAGCATGATCCTACTAGTTCAGTGATACAAGAAGGTAAATGTGATCCATTACAAGAACTATGCAAACTATGTTAATATTTTAACCCCTTTCAACAAAAAACTTTTCCTACAACTGAATTTATGTTTATCTTTTTCCTTTTCAAAAAATTGTATATCACTTAAGTTTTGATATTGGTTGGCCAAATCCATCCTAAGCTGACATAAAATTAAATTGGATCAACTTTTTTCTTATTTGAAGTCATGCTTTCATTAGTGTGCTTTGAAGTTAAGAAAGAGACATGGGTATTCAAGCTTAGGCTTAAAAGTTTCATTTATGAAGCTTTCATGAAAATTGACATAATATAATGATTATTTTGTTAAATTTTTTGTGGAAAAACTTATGGGATTTAAGCACAAAAAAATAAAAAAATAAAAAAGAAGAAGAAAGAATTAGTTCCTATTTTTAGCCTCTTGGAATTGGTTAGAGTAGGGGACATGGGACCTAAAATATTTTTTAAATAATATTTACCTTTAAGATATGTAATCAGACTAAAACTTTAAAACTTATTATTGCTCCCTAGAATTTAACCCATAACTTAAAGTTAACAAATTAAAAGCCTTACCAATAGGTTAAAACCTCATTGTAAAATAAAATTAGAGTAATTTCACTTAACAAATGGGAAAAGGATATTCTTTTTTTAGCTCATGAGTTTAAATCTCTCATAAGGTACACATCGTAGTTACTCTTATGTTTCACCATTTGCCCATAATTTAACATTACCTACTAGAACTAAGGTTGAGGGGAGAGAGGGGAAAAAGTACTCGAATGTAATAATACTACTCTACAGAAGTACTACCCCACATGACCTTTGAGTTCTAAAGTTTTCAAATATTCTAGAATGGACTAAAAATGGGCTACATCTCAATACATACATATACACAAAAGATTATAGAGAGCACTAGCACTCACATCAAGAAAGCTAAGACACACCCCTCTCCCACATGTATCTAACCCTATACCCCATTATCCATATAGTAGGGGTAATGTCAAAGCTAAAGGCTAAAGCCCCAATAGCCTACATATTTTTGTGACGTAATCTTCATATTTCTTTTAGCTTCCATTCTAAAAGGGAAGCAACCTTCGAACCACTAATAAGGCATACCCTCTATACTCTTTTTAGTTTAAAAGAAGCAATATTCTTAAAACTTCAATCTTTGTTCATATATTTCCCAATTGTTGAGAGTAAAGTAGGTATCATGAGTATCAAATAACTTAAAGCCCATCCAACAATTATAAACAAGAAGGCTCAATGACTAGTGATGAGCGGTAGGGTATTCCAACACTCTACTATACAAGTCACGAGCACACATGCACGACTATATCATAATTCATGGATGGACAATGTAAGTATGCTAGAAGTAATCGATTCATGATCATTGTCTTCCCACTTTGAGTTAGTGAAGTGCAAGTGTATGGTTTAACTCTAAGTGAGGCATATGATATCTAGATGTTGTTGGTTAATGTTACTTCTAACTACAAACATATTAAAAATGAGAAATAATTCTAAGTTTAAGTGATAATAGAAATGCAAATCTACTCTATCCTATGATGATGAGCAATTGTTCTTGGCTTGCCATACAAGTCTTGGGCTCATGTCACTGTTACTGGATTACCATGTACTATGCTATTGGAAAAACCAAGCAATAACACTACTAGGATTACCAAATGATTACACCTATATGCTTGAAACCAATCGTACTCCTTCCACCTTACTAGTAAATGTGAAAAGTAAAGTATTTTAGAAATGTAAAAAACTATAATAAAGTAAGCATATTAAAGAAATTACAATTAAACTAAGGAAAGAAATTAGTTAAGTAAAAAAAAGAAACTAATTGAATGCTGCAATGATGGAAAATAATCTTGATCTTTATTACCATTCATGAATTGTGCCCAAGTACAATCCACTCAAATAAAATTCTTTTCAACTATTCAATATCACATTGGAGGCATTCACTCTATTGCTAAGTGTAAAAGACCTTTGATGCTAGTTTTTGCATTAATGTTGCTTAGCCATGTCCTTCCCATGATGATTGGAAAAGTCCCCTTTGTAGTTCTTCACCTTGATTACTAGGAAATCAACAAGATAAGACCACCCACAAACAATGGTCATAATGTCCTCTACTAGTCTCAATGAAAAAGTAATGGACTGGTCTACCAATTCTAATATGATATTTCTCTTCTTGAGAGGTGGCAAGTTCCATGTAGTATACATCTCATGAGAAATTAGGTTGACATTGGAACCTGAATCAAGAAGATCTTTACATGATTCATTCCCAGTAATATGCAAATAAATAAGAGGACTCCAAAAATTTGCTAATTTTCTAGGAAGGTTTCTAGCATGGATCTAATCAAATTTGACATGAGTAAGCATAACAATATGGATCCTAGGTGGTATTTGGTTTGAAGGGAACTTGAAAGAATTTGGTACAAAGGGAGATGGAGAAACATGGTTGCCAANATTTTTATTCTTGTTCTAGGTGAGTAATTCTATAAAAACACAAAATAATAAAAATATGATGCCTCGGTCACACTTAACCATATAATTACATTCCACAAGTGGGACTAGGTAGACAATGAATGAACAACATGCACACATTGTTTAGCTCTAGTATACTTAGTAATTATAATCTGCAGAATTCAACTGGATTGCATGTGAACACTTGTGATTTGTCTGGTTAGGCATAGGGGTACCTTGCCACTCATCAATTATGGAACTCCATGGATAGTAGATTTCAAACTATCCTAAAAATTACTAAAGAGTCCAAAGGACAAGGTAGTGATCATGAGCACAGGAGGCATAAGGAAGTTGAATGTGCCAATCAAAGAGGTATGGGAAAGATTGTTGCAATAGAGGAAGTTGCAGGAAGCAAATCAAATGATGATGGTGGATGTGACATCAATCATTATGAACATCCTAAGGGATGTTATCCTATTATGTTGCACTTATAAAAATCTGGAATATATGGTTTGAATCCACACTTAGCACAAAGGCAAACACCCAAAAGATTACCTTATCCTCAAGGAAATTCTAGGTAGTTCCACCAACAACAACAATATNATTCATTGTCTACCTAGTCCCACTTGTGGAATGTAATTATATGGTTAAGTGTGACCGAGGCATCATATTTTTATTATTTTGTGTTTTTATAGAATTACTCACCTAGAACAAGAATAAAAATAACACTGATTAAAGATAAGAGTAATTAATTGCTAAGTAAACTATAGTCTAATCTAGACTAACATAAGTAATCGTTCCCACTTCCCGGACACATCCTAACATTGTGCAAACACCACTAGGCTATAAAATGCTAGTCGTTTCTGAGCTACCAAGTGTCACATGTATGCTCAAAGGGGTTATGCTTATCTAATTTAATGATTTGCTTAATTGATCAAAATTAATTACTACATAAATAACATTAATGTAAATTGCATCAAATAACAATATGTAAATGCACAGGAAAGAAAATCTCAAGTGCTGCAAGGAATGGATCAAAGATTTCATCTTTATTGCCAACACAATGGTGTGCTCAGGTACATCAATGCTTGAATAAAGATCTGTTCATACTTAGACCTCCTACTACAGGCACTTGGAAAATATTCTAACCTCAAATAAACAAACTACAAGAGTTTCGCTACTTGACTACCAAAAACTTACTCCCAATTGTGTGCCTAGGCACTGTATTTATAAACTTGTGAGTAATCCTATAATATCAAATGTATGATATCACATCTTGGGCCACGATACTATATACCTGATATCATGTACTTGATATTGTAGCCACCCCAATATTAGAGTATTGAAAAAAATGATATGTCATACCCCCATAACTGAATGAAAACTCATCCTTGAGTACAAGAAGAAGAACAAGTCCTTTACAAAATATATTAGGTGGTGTGGATTTATTTGACTAATATGTAGAATGACATAGAGAAAACATACAAATACAAAAGTGCTCGAGCATTACAATTGTGTACAAAATTGATGTTCATGATAATAGGAAAGAACACGAATGGATTCAAAGGACATCCAACCACTCTTGGAAATAGAAGAATGAAGGATAGGTAGAAGAGATCCAATGATCATGGACAACCTCTCGTGAGTGATATGGTTGCATCCTCCTTGGTGATGATAGTTCCACTTCTAGTCCACGCTTCCCACTGTAGTCACAAGAAAATCAAGGATTAGTATATATAGTACAGTAGATAATGGATGAATACCTTGTCTCATCAGTGATTTTATCTGACCAAGTGATGATTGTGATAAATTGATTGCTTGATATTGTTAGTGGAAAGACTGATAAATGGGTTAAACAAGAGAAGTGATTCATATAATTTAAAAAAGGCTTGACATAAGGAGTACTAAAAAGAGGGTCAACAATAAAAAGGAGTTCATTACAAATAGTTGTGAAGGTGCATACAATTGGATAACATGGATAGGGTAAATAAAAAGAATTTGATTGTAACAATGTCTAAGGGTAAAGAACTTAACTTAACGAAACCAAAAGATATGCAAGTGGTTCCTCCCCAAAGTAGGAATAGGCCTTTTATGCCCTTGCATATCTTCAAACCAAGGAGCCCATGGGCACCATGGATGATCAATGGTTACAAAAAGTTAAGTACAAAAAGCCAAAAGTAACTGATTGAGAAACCCAACACATCAAACCATAAGATTGAATCAAAACATGAAACTAGTAGTGAGGTGAGGCATGAAAAGCATAGATAGATGATAGAGAGAGTGAAATGGAGTTCCTAATTATGGTCACATGAAATCCCTTGTGGAGTGTGAGATTAATTGACTTGGTAGGATCCTTCCTTAGTCTAGATCAAAACCAACCACTTTTAGTGACTTCGCATCGACATTCTAAGGCAAGTCCATCCCCTGAGACACAAGAATGCTTCCATAAAATAACCACTATTCCAAATTGGAGTGAAGCTAGGAAGTTAGAAAGGGCCTTAGTCAGAGGAGACAAGACAACTCTCATAACCAATGCTTTTATTCCTTTTTATTTGGTCTAAGGGATGTGCTTTGAATTCCTATGTGTTTTTTTTTTTGAATGCAAATCACACCATGCAAAGACCCATGCATATTTTGCATTTATTTGGTCCAAGGGACATGCTTTGAATCCTCATCTTTCTTTCTCTATGTTTTGTTTTCTTTTTTTTTGATGAGAACCACACCATGCAAGAACTTATTGGACTTCCTATTGTGAAATGACATGGAATGGTGAGAAGCTTACAAGAATACTCCTACACATAGGAAAATAGAAAAATAGAAAGAATACTCCATCTCTTTGAGGCCAAACCCTGTCTAAACCTTTGATTTCTTCCCAATTCTAGAAACTATGAAAGTCACCAATTTATTAAAGTTGCATTAATGAAGAAGAGACTACATGCTTCCAAAAAAAGGAAAATCGAGTATGTGAATGAGTGGATGATGTGGACTCACTTCCTATTACATGAAAAGAAACCATGTCCTAGTCATCATTAACAGCATTCAAAGTTAAAAACCAAGCATCAACAATCAAATTGCAAATAAAGCATATCACCATCGAGTAGTGTATTACCATTGTACCTACCACCTTATTAGCAAAAAGAGTAGAGAAACACATCAAACACAAGAAACATAATCCTAAAAGAAAGTAAAAATGTAGATAATAAATATAAAACAAAAACTAAGGAAAACCAATAATCTTAAAAATACAAATATGTAAAACAAAAAATGTAAAACAAAGAAGATGAAAACAAAAAGTTGTAAAACCAAAAATGTGTAAAAAAAAAGGTCAAAAACTAACGAGCCACCTAAGGTGTTACTTTGGGTGGCCATCTCCCCCACAACTAAGTTGGAAGGGAGAGATCCAAAAAATTGAGTGTGGTTGTCTGTCTAATGAGGTGTTTGTTGTGTTGGTTGGCTTGAGCTCATGGAAAGGTTTTTATTTGTTGAATGTTAACTAGTTGGTTTTTGTTTAGGCTATCAAGTTTGTAGATAATCATGGCCCCAAATAAAAAATTCTCATCAATGATGTAAGGTCCATCCCACAATGTTTGAAATTTTGTTTGTTGAGATACATGTGCAGGATTCCAATAAAGAACCTTGTCTTCTAGTTGAAACGTGACTTTTCTTATTTTGAGGTCATAACATTTCTTGTTGAATGCCTTATGCATTTTTTTGGATTATAGGGCCATTAACTAATTTTTTTCTAGTAAGTTAAGACCCATTAATCATTCTTTCTATGCTAGACTTAGATCTACGTCAAGGTCATAGGGTATAGAGAGTGTATGGAGCTTGGATTGGATGGGCAATGTTGGTAGTTTTCCATACATAAGCTCATAGGGAGAATAACCTATGAAAAGCTTCCATGTGGAGTGATAGGCCCAAAGGGCATCATTTAATTTAGTGCTCCAGTCCCTTTGGTATTTGCTAATGGTACACATTAAGATTTTTGTAACCTCCCAATTAGTGACCTCAGCTTAACCATTTCCTTGGGGGTGATATGGTGTTGTGAGTTTATGTTTAACCCCTAAGCATTGCATTAGTTTTCAAAAAGTGGCACTTGTAAAATGAGTTTCATTATCAGAAATTAACACATGAGGTACACCAAACCTATTTACAATGTTTTTTTGTACAAACCAAGTAGCAGTGATGGATGTATAGTCGATGACAGCTACTGTTTCTACCCACTTGGTACAATAGTCAACTGCAACTATGATATATGCCTTTTCATTTGATAAAGGTGCGGTGAGAACCATAAAGTCAATGCCCCAAATATCGAATGGCTCAAAAGGTTGTATCAACTATTGTGGCCCCTCCATTCAAGTTGTCATTTCATCATCCCTCTAGTAATGATCACAAGTGCAGAAAAATTGGTGTGCATCCCTAAAGATTGTTGGCCAATAATACCCTGCCATGAGGATTTTTATGGTTGTGCATCTCCTAGCATAATGGCCCCTACAAGGACCTTCATGAGCATCATAAAGAATGCACAATTGATCTATATCAGGGACACACCAATGTACCAGGCCATCGAGACAAACCTTGTAAAGGTTTTCATTAATCTCCATGAAATATTTGACCCGATGAAGAAACTATTATTTCTTTCTATTGTCTAGCCCTTGTGGCAACTCTTACTTGAGTAGGTAAGTGAGGATGGTGTTGTACCATTTTGGTTCATTAGGCATTTGTACATTAATAGCACCTAAAAGGAGAGATTCATCAGGGAATTGATCAAATAAAGGGCTTTCTTTCTCCTTGTCATCCCATATTAGTTGCAATAAATGATCCACAATCACATTCTCCACACCTTTATGATATACCATCATGAGATTGAATTCCTACAAAATCACAAGCCACCATATGACATAGGTGCTCACCATTGTTTAGTTCATTAGAAATATGATGGTGCTATGATCTGTGTGCACAAACACTTTGTAGCCAAGCACATGGTGATTGAACTTCTATAAATCAAACACCATTTCCATCAACTCCTTTTCTATGGTTGTCCACCTACAATGCTTTGGCTTGCACAATGAATGTAATTTGGATATTTTTGATCATCCATCTACATAAGCACTTCCCCCAAAGAATAATTTGATGCATCGGTCATCACATGAAATGGTCTAGACCAATTTGGTGTTTGAAGAATAGGAGTTTCAACAAGAATTTGCTTCAATTATTGAAACGCTAATTCATAGGCAGGGGTCTAGACAAACAATGCATCCTTTTTTATCAATTCTATCAATAGCTTGGTGATTTTGGAAAAATTCTCAATGAATTGTCGGTAATAGCTAGTATGACAAAGGAATGACCAAACTTCTTTGACTGTTTTAGGTTGGTAGGTTATTCCTTGGATGATCCTTATTTTTTTAGGGTCCACCTTAATTCTTGCTTTTGAGATGTAATGCCCCAAGACTATGGCTTCCTAGACCATAAGATAACTCTTTTCCCACTTAAGCCAGAGGTTTGGTTTGACACATCTCTTTAACACCTACTCAAGATGGTCCAAGGCTTGCTCGAACATAGCTCCATAGGTAGAAAAATCATCCGTAAAGACTTCTATCTCACTATTGATCTATTGTTGGAAAATGCTAAGAACTAATCATTGAAATGTGACTGGGGCATTACATAGACGAAATGGCATTTGATGGTAACCAAAAGTCCTCCAAGGACTATGAAATTTATCTTTGCCTGCTCCTCTGGTGTAATTCAGATTTGGTTATAGCCACTATAACCATCCAAAAAGCTATAAAAGCTATACCCTAACATGATGTCCAGTACTTGGTCAACAAAAGATAATGGAAAATGATTCTTGAAAGTTGTCATGTTGAGTAGTTGGAAGTCAATGCACACCTATCATTTGCCTGCTTTCTTTGGCATGATCATGAGTGGGTTGACCCACTCACTATCTACAATAGGGTAAATGAGTCCTGCTTTTAGAAGTTGTTCAATCTCCTCTTTGATAATCTATTTTAACTTGGGATTCAAACATTGATGTGGTTGTCATTTTGGCTTGACGGTGGAGTTGGTGTATATCTTGTACTGGCATATTCTTGGATCTATCCCAGTGAGCTTGGAATATCACCAAACAAAGGCTATTAACCACTTTTCCAAAGGATTCTTGAAAGTTGTCATGTTGAGCAGTTGGAAGTCAATGCACACCTATCATTTGCCTGCTTTCTTTGGCATGATCACGAGTGGGTTGACCCACTCACTATCTACAATAGGGTAAATGAATCCTACTTTTAGAAGTTGTTCAATCTCCTCTTTGATAATCTATTTTAACTTGGGATTCAAACATTGATGTGGTTGTCATTTTGGCTTGACGGTGGGGTTGGTGTATATCTTGTACTGGCATATTCTTGGATCTATCCCAGTGAGCTTGGAATATCACCAAACAAAGGCTACTAACCACTTTTCCATAAATTTTATCAAATTTTTCTTCTGTTTTGTAGCAAGCCTGAAATTAATGATAACTGACCTCCCATTTTTCAAAAATACGTATTCCATTCCAGCCAGTAGCATCTTCAATGTAAGGGGCTTTTATTTAAAATTATCAAGAATTTATAGCTCATCCCAATCAACATCATCATTTACTCCTTGAAAGAGCTGGTGGTGAACTTTCTTAAGTTCATCCATACTTGCAACGCACTCATACATTCGTAACTCAGTTGGTTCCTTGCATAATGTACTACTGTTAGCTTCAGCTATCAGCCACTATGTGCCCTCTTGTTTTGTGGCTACTACATATAGACATCTCTAGATATTAGCTTCTAGTGTACACTGCTTGCATGTAGAGATAGATGTTTGCTTTATTGATCATAACTTTTGCATACAATGGCACCTTGAATCATTGTACGTGCTACATGGAACTCTCTTCTTCTTGATCCTTCCACATGTTTTTTCTTTTGATATTTCCAAGGAAAGATCTCTAATGCCCATTTTGGCATCAATAGTACTAATCCATGTCCTTCCCATAATAATTGGAAAGTTCCCCTTGTAATTCTTCACTTTGATTACTAGGAAATCAATAGGATATGACCACCTACAAATGGTGGTGATGATTTTCTCAACCAATCCCAATGGAACAATGATGGACTAGTCCATTAGTTCCAACCAGATGTTGCTCTTTTTCAAATAAGGAAGGTTCCAAATTATGTACATCTAATGCGAGATCAAATTAACACTGCAACCAAAGTTAAGAAGAGCTTTACAAGGCTCATTCCTAGAAATTTGCAAGTAAACTAGGAGACTTTTGGAATCATATAATTTTATAGGTAGAATACCAACTCAAACCCAATTGGATACAACATGTGTTAGCATTACAATGTGGATTCAAGAAGGATTTTGGTTGAAGGGGACTTGAATAGAAAGGAAATAGAGGAAGGTGAAGGAGTAGGATTACCAGCCACTAATGTGTCTGAGGGCTTTGGTGGACTGCAAGGTTAGAAGAAGTATCCTTTCTTTATTCATGATTTTGACCAGCTGGATGGGTTAACCAATTGCAAATTAACTATCCTCGTAGCATTCATTTGTTATGGTTGTGCAGGTAATTCACTTTGCATGGATGGAGCAAGGGGTAGTTATGTAGGAGGTGGAGGAGTAGGTGGAGTAACAGGAGGTGCATGAGGGTAGTAGGTGGCATCCCTCCTTAGATAGGATGATTGGTATGTTTTAGGAGGGTTGTGGTGAGGTTGGTAAGTAGCCATATGACCAAAGGAGTTCCTTGGAGATAAAGGTTGCTAAACAACGTAATTGTAGGAATCTGGTTACCAATAAGGGTATTGTTATCTTGGAGGTGGCAATGCTCGCGATTGTGGTTGCTATCACTACTAGTATAATTCATGAGGTTGTGAAGGAGTTTCACTTGGATCGTATTACTATGGTTGGTGAAACTGTCGAGGATTGCCTTGTGGAGAAGGCAATTTTTTCAATGTTTTCCTTTGTGCAAGTTGTGGATATAAGACATACACCCCAAATTCTTACAAGTGTCATATAACTAGACAACATTGCTTAGGATGTTCATACTGAAAAACATCACACCCACCATCATCATCTAAATCACTATCCACAACCATCTCTATTGTAGCCATTTTACCTTTACGCTTAGATATGGTACGTTTAGCTTCCTTATGTCTTTGATAATCTAGCTCACTACTTTGCTTCTTAGACTCTTCAGTAATTTTTAAAACAACTTGAAACCTATTGTCTATGGAGTCCCATAATTGATCAACCTTAGCCATAATTTCTGATTGCAATTTCTGGAACAGTAAGGTTTTCTGATTAACCACCTCATCTCTGGTGAATTCATCCTCACTGTCACAAAATCTAACCCCTTTTTTTAAATAGAAGGGTCTCTATTGTATTCTTATACACTTTGATAGTTTCTCAACTCTCCCTCCTTGTTGGCTACCTACTCAATTAGTTTTTGGATTTGATGGATGCTTAACTTTGTCAATCTCCCTTGGGCATAGATGCCAATGGTTATTTTTGTTTCAGACCATAATCCATCTATGATATGGCAAAGTTGATCAAGTTGAGAGTATCCATGGTTGGGACACCTATGCAATAGAGAGTAGTATTAGCCAATAGTAGCATCCAAGGGCTCATTATTTCCTTGTTTCCACCCTTGAATTTATTTCCTTAGATTGGATACTTGGGAGTACATTTGATATTTATCATTGAATAGTTCCAACATCATACTCCACCACCTAATCGATTGTGGTTCCAAGGATCAATACCAATTTTCTACTTCCTTTATGAGTGTCCTTGAAAATAATTTCAACTTTTGCCATTCATTATTAATATTTTGCAAGGCACATGCATCTTGGAATGCCTAGAGATGATTTTGTAGATCAGCATCATATCCTCCCTCGAACTGAGAAATGTTATTCATATCTAGTCTCTTTATTCTATTGTCCTTCACATGCCTTCTTCAAATCCTCATAGCCTCTACCATATTCAACATGTCCCAAGTATCAAGTAGAGGTTTATCAAGTCCATGATGGTGGTGCCTATGATGTTTCCTACTAACCCTTCTTTTTTGATGATGGGCCTCTCTGGATTACCCATGTCTTTGGTCACGACTGTCTTGATGGTCCCTTCTATTATTTTGGTCTTGTTGGTCACCTCTATCATGATTATTTCTTTTGTGACCATGATCTAAACTAGATGAAGAAGAAGACGATGATGATGAGAGGGAAGAAAAGGCCAACTTCCTTTGCACTGACGTCTATCACCCTTCCTTTGATGCTTATGACCACGATCGTGATTATGATCTCCTTTATCCCCCTTTTCTTAACTTTCTTCTCTAGATCCATTTTTATCATTAGATCCATTTTGATCAGAACCTAGATTATGGGTTGTGGATTGTACATTCTGGTTGACGACTCCTTGAACAAACTTAAAGAGAGGAGAATCACTAAAGAAGTGGTTACCTTCATCAATTAGGCCAAGTGGAGGTGAAAAGATATTTGACCCCTTGTCCTTCACAAGCTCATGCTAGTGCCCTACTATCGATCCCTTAATTTTTTTGCTTTAGTGAGATGATAATCCCTTGAGTCGGGAACTCGCATCTCGCATTCTCCATGGAGATGTTGAAGCCTGTGTCATGCAAGCATTAGTTGGAGCATTGCTGGAACATATTGGTTAGGTGGAAACACAATGTTACCTTCCATATCATGGCACTGCATCAGTTCATCTTGATGTAAGATGAAGGTGAAGTCTGGTACATGCTCATTAAGATGAGCATACACCACTTGGTATTGTTGAGGCACCTGAACTACCCTAGGTGAAGATGGGATCCTATGAGAAGAAGACATTTTATGTTAATAAACAGTGTGAAATTGAGATTTAATTTAATGATAATAATTTTTGTTTTTATAGGATTTGACTCTTATGGTTCTAACAACGAGGCTACTAAGTTTCACTCGATTTAGATAGCGCATGAAGAACTACAGTCCTCAGAAATGGCACCAATGATGAGTGGTAAGGTATGCCTATGCCCAACCATATGAATCACAAGTGTTCACATGCAATCCAGTCAAATTCCATAGACTATAATTATAAAGTACACTAGAGCTAAACAGTGTATGCTTATTGTTCATTTGTTGTCTTCCTAGTACCACTTGTGGAATGCAATTGTATGGTTAAGTGTGATTAAGGCATAAGATTTTTATTATTTTGTGTTTTTTATGGAATTACTCACCTAGGACAAGAATAAAAGTGATTATAAATAAGAGTGATTAATTGCTAAGTAAAATATAGTCTAATCTAGCCTAACACAAGTAACCATCTCCACTTCCTGGACACATCCTGAACTTGTGCAAACACTACTAGGCTATCAAAAGCTAGCCATTTTTGAGCTACCAAGTGTCACATGTATGCTCAAAGTGGTCATGCTTGTGTAATTTAATGATTTTATTGATTGATCAAAATTAATTACTACATAAATAATATTAATGTAAATTTCATGAAATAATAATATGTAAATGCATAGGAAAGAAAATCTCAAGTGCTGCAAGGAATGGATCAAAGAGTTCATCTTTATTGCCAACACAATGGTGTGCTCAGGTACATCAATACTTGAACAAATATTTGTTCCCAGTTAGACCTTCTACTATGGGCACTTGGAAAATATTCTAACTTTCAAATGGACAAACTACAAGAGTTTCACTAATTGATTACCAAAAAGTTACTTCCAATTGTGTGCCTAGGCACTATATGTATAGACTTGAGAGTAACCCTACAATATCAAATGTACGATATTGCATCTTGGGTTGCGATATCGCGTACCTGATATCATGTACCTACTAGCATGGCCACCCCAATATTGGAGTATTTAAAAAAATGATTTATCAATAATTGATCAACCTTAGCATTATTTTAGATTGAAATTTTTGAACTGGAAAGGTTTTTCTATTCACCACCTCATCAAGTGATGATTCTTTCTCATTGTTACAAAATCAAACCTCCCTCTTTTGAATGGAAGGATTGTAGTTGTACTCTTCTACACTTCCTCATTTTTTTAATTGTCATTCCTCTTTAGCTACCTACTTAATCAATCTTTAGATTTGATGGATGCTTAATTTTGATAGTTACCCTTGGGCATAGATGCCATGAATTCTCCTTATTTCTAATCAAATCCTGTCTACAATGTGACGAAGTTGGTCTAGTTGAGAATAATCATGGCCAAGGCATTTTTGCACTAAGGAATAGTATCACTTAATGGTGGCATTCAAGAGTTCATATATCCCTTGTTTCCATTCTTGGATCTACCTTCTTAAGTTGTACACTTGGGAGTACATATGATATTTGTCATTGAATAATTTAAGCATTGTACTCTATCATCTGATAAATTCTAGTTCTAAGGACTAATACCAGTTCTTTGCCTTTTTAATGAGTGTCCTTGGAAACAACTTAAGCTTTTTCCACATACTTAACATACTTAACATACTTAACATAATCCCTAGTGTTACTATCCTACATAACATACTTAACATGAAGTCCTTAGAGATCCAATCGTATAAGCATTTGTTATATAATCATAGGAATGGATTGATCTAGTGCCAACACAATGTTTCCCTCCATGTAACGCCACCACAACTGTTCATCTAGGTGTAGGATGAAGGTGAAACTGGATACATACTCATCAAGATGAGCATATACCACTCTATATTATTGAGGCACCTACTGATGTACTCCATTGGACTTGGGTAGAGAACCACTCCTATGAGAAGAAGATATTTTATGTTCAAAAATACAAATGCAATGTTCTTTTAGAAATTGTTGTAGTTATTTTAAAGTATGATATGACTCTAGGTTCTATTTCAATAATTTTGAATAATTTTCACTAAATGCTAGATAGCAGATGTAACAACTAAAAGGTCCTTAGCAACAACACCAATGATTAGCATTGAGGTACCCCTATGCCCAACCATACAAATCACAAGCATTCATGCATAATCTAGTTGAATTCCGAAAATCTTAAGTTTTTAAGTACACTAGTTCTAAAAAGGTCAAATCTAATTAGGACAATCATTGTCTTCTTAGTTCCACTCATGAGGTACAAGTCTATAGTAAAGTGCAACTAAGGTATATGAATTTTATCATTTTATATTTTTTAAGTATAATTTCCTAGAACAAGAATGAAAGGTAGAGGAATTTAACATCTAATTGATCTACTACCTAGCTAGCCTAACATAAGTACTTGTTCCCACTCTCCAAACACATCCTAAATGCATATATCACTATTGGGTTACCAAACATTAAGCGTTTGTGGGTTACCAAGCACTATATGTATGTTTGAAGTGGTTGTGCTTATGTTCATTAACAACTGGAAATTAATTACTTAATTAAAATGCCTTAAGGTAGAGTGCATGAATATCAAACACATTAAAGGAAACATTAATCTATTCTTAGTTCTACAAAGATTATCAAAAGGGCTCATCTTTATTTCCATCACACTACTATGCTCAGGTACATTAGTGCTTAAACAAAGATCCATACACACTTATACTCCTACTACGGGAACTCAGAAATATCCTAACTATGGAATGGCTAAACTGTAAGAACTTCATTACTCTATGAAAAAACTAATAATCAAAATCATGTGTCCAAGTGCTATATTTATAGGCCAACATATACCCCATGATATCATATATTCAACATCGCATCTTGGGGTTCAATATCGAGTATCTGATATTGAGGCTATGATATTTCATATGTGATATTGGAAAACATCAAAACATGATTCATCCATAGTTAGGCATCAAAGACTTATCCTTGGAGATTTCTAAGAAAAATAGTTTTGGAAAAATAGAGAGGAAGCATGTTCCATGCACAACATATAGTTACAAAATATGTCACTATGTGCAAAAATTATGGATTGTGAAAAGTACAATAATCATAGCATACAAGTAATTTGTAGATGTCACAAAAATCCAAAGGTGCTTGTACATGGCAACCACAAAATAGGAGAGCATCCCATGGCTAACAATTGAACCTAAAAGTAGTTTAGCCTTGTTTATGAAATAAATTGAGAGCCTAACAATTTCCTAAAACACCATAAAATTTTGGGTTCAACATCTTGATTGGAAATTTGGCTATGTGTCAAAACAATGACACTTTGCCCATATTTTTCCAAGTGTTGAGTGTAGTTGGCACCAAACTCCTAGACTTGAAAAATTGTTCTAACTATTAGGACGATGACACTTTCTATAGCACCCTACCATGTTGTGTAGCGTAGCGCAGTGTAGCACATTGATGTGCTATAGTAAAGCATAGCACAACGTAGCACACTGACGTGCTACAGTGTAGCGTAGCGCTATAGTGCAACTCCCTGCTATGTTGTGTAGTGTAGCACATTGCCATGCTATAGTGTAGCGTAGCACATTTCCAAGATATAGTGTAGTGTAGTGCTACAGTGAAACTCCTGATACACTATGTAGTGTAGCACAACATAGCACACTGCCATGCTACAGTGTAGCGTAGCACTACAGTGCAGCATAGCGCTATAGTGCAACACCCAGAGCTACAGTGTAGCGTAGCACTACAGTGCAGGATAGCGCTACAATACAACACCCAGAGCTACAATGCTCCGCATTTTGGGCTAATCTTAGCCCTATAAATAATCCTATGCCTTCTTTTAGAAAGGAGGTTGGCTTTCATTTTTTCACCAAAGAGGCAGTTGGCACTTCCATTTGTCATTTTTGACACTTTGGCATCTTGGCACCTATCCCCATGGGTGAATGAGATCTAGAGCACACCATACCAATAGAGAAAAACATCAACATCACACAACACACTAGAGCCCCATTGTAGATTTTTACAAGATCGCATAGTACACCATGGCTACCAACCTAGTAGGCATAGTTCATCATAGTGAGCACCAGACTTCATAGCCCAACACCATGAAGGCTGTGACTGTGCTCCCACTACGCCTATTGTACACTCTGTATACCCGTATGAATTAGCTACACTCCCTTTTTTTGGGGCGGTGCATCTTCCTATTCAAACCCTCTTTTTTCTTATTAGAGCATTTATTTTTTTTGGCATTATCAAGTGTTCAATCATGTCCACTGTCTTGTTATGTGTTTAGCACATTTCTACTACTATGCACATTATGTTTTCTTTTATTTTACCATTAGGTGTTCCATTCAAAATCATTGTTTGCAAAAGGGTTATTGTACATTGGTTAAGTCCTTATCTAATTGACCAGACCTTTCAAGGCACCCCGAATCCATTTTCTCTAGCACGGCCCTCATGTGAATTTGGGGTTCAACTGTGCATCCAAAGACCTCTCGGTGTTTCTAGCCACCGATGTTTTGTATCACTAGAGTTTTTGGTGCTAGAAGGAGGGCCAGATCTAAGTTTGTATCAAGTATCATTTTTAACTATTACGACTTGTTTTGTATAGCATAGTAGCTGCACCACATGTAACGTAGCAGGGTGGTATAGGGCACAGCATAGTGAAACACCGTGAAAATTACGAGTACAGGCAGAGATTCGTAATTCAAGCGAGAGCACGCATCAGCTTTGTTCAAGGACAAGTTTACGCTCTATTACGCACGGCAGCGTAATAAGCATAATAGGCTCCAAAATAGTTGAAGGCAGAGTCTAGAGAAGCAGAACAGTGCGACACTTTTTCTCATGGCGTATGAATAACTTGTCTTTACGCTCGTTACGTGGCGGTGCGTACCATTGCGTATTTCATCATTAAAGCTAGGCATTGTTTATGCTTCATCACGCGCAGCTGCGTAGTGAGCGTAAGTTACACATTATTTACGCTTTGTTACGCGCAGCTGCGTAGTGAGCGTAAGTTACACATTATTTACGCTTTGTTATGCGCAGCTGCATAGTGAGCATAAGTTGCACATTATTTACGCTTTGTTACGCACAGCTGCGTAATGAGCGTAAGTTAGACATTGTCTACGCTTTGTTCCGCGCAGCTGCGTAGTGAGCGTAAAACAATTTTGAGCTTATTGTTTTTTATACCGGATTACGCTCATACACGCAACACAACGCAGATGAGTCTAATACAGCCTGAAAGCAATTGAAGCACGCTCAACATGTACCTGCTCTTCACACGCACAATGCGCAAATGAGCGTGTTGTGCATAGTCACAATCTGACTTAAAATGGTCAATGGGACCCGAAATGTCTGGGACCCACGTCATCAGGGTTGCGCCTCTTCCATGGAGCGTCGCGGCTTATAAATACCTCAGTTGGCAAAGGTACAAGGGTTGGCAAATCAGAGAAGCAGAGACATTTTTCTGAGCACCAGAGCACTTATCACTTTTGTTGGCGAGAAGTCAAAGGGGCAAGAGCATTTTCTGAGCAAGGAAGCATACCTTGAGTGGAGAAACAAAGAGCAACCTTTTGGCAACTACCGACAGTACCATCCTTCAGCAAGAACAGAGCACAGTGCACTTGAGCCTTAGCAATAAGAGAAATCATTCCTTCGGGGAAGATACGACCTTTCTCCTTTAGCGATCGCTGCCCTGAGCAGAACCTACTCGAAGCAAAGAAGCAGAACAGGGATTGTGAGATCATCTCGCCCAGTTTGCAAACTCTACTGGTCAGAAATAGTTGATCGGCAGACTTCAGAGCTTGACCATCCTTGCATCCCAGCTTTGGCCTACGAGGTAGATCGGACTTCTGTCTGGACAGTTTCCTTGTTGTTTTGTGCTCATTTTTGCATCAAGTTATTGGGGGTCTCTCCCATTGTAACGTGACATATAAATCATACATTATTTCAAAAATTGAAGCATAGATCTTTAAAAATCACGCATTTCTCTCCTGATTAGCATCTCTTCGGCGTGTTTGACGTTATCATTGTAGCGGTCCATCCACGTCGTTTTCCTCCCATTTCACGATGCCCCGAATCAAATCGCAGCACGCAAAGATCCGTAATCTTCATCGTTTTACTGACCTGTAAGTCCCTGTCTGATCGACAAGACCGTTCAGGGCACCGCGGATTCGCTTTTTCTAGCATAGCCCTCGCGCGGATCTGTGGTTAAAACTGTATACACAGAACCTCGATCGGTATTTCCAGCTGCCAATGTTTTCTATCATTATAGTTTTCTGGCGCTAGAAGGAGGGCCTGAACCTCCGATCCGAATATTTCGGATAGCCTTGGTAGTAATCTATACCCTAAACCATAGACGTAATATCTATAGGGAAGTCTACGGTTGATCGCGTGGTATAGATCGGTCGCAGGGACGATTTCCTTGAAATCCAACAGGGTAGAAAGCCTATTTCGAGCTTTTGTTGCCAGCTACTCCTTAGGTCTAATTATCATTTACCGTTAATCTCATTACCCAATGGATTCTTTATACACAACCACAACTTCCATGGCCCATACTGATTTGGGTGCCACATTCGTGAACCCTATTGTCACCCGACCAGCTCCGGGTGCAATAGAATCCCAGGGACCATTGCGCTGTTCATTGAGGCTTCAGGGAAAAGAGCCTATCTTCACGGTTATAACCCCTGAAGAATACAACTTCATATGCGTTAAGATCCAGGCGAAGTTGGCTCTAAGCCGAGCCGAACTTGAAGCGAAACGGAACTTTGAGGTGCTCCACCAAGGGGGTTATGATTTTAAGCCAACAGCCTATGACATAATTTCCTTGACCGAACACCACTACGAACTAATTACACAGTTAGTCATGGCCAAAGGCCAAGCTTCACAAGCTACGGTGGAGCCCCAGCATGGGGAGGAGGAAGAGGACGACTTTGCGGCCCAGTCGGAACATTCGTTCCATACTCTGGAACCTTCGTTCCATGCCCTGAGCCCCCAGACACATGTAAATCCCCTGTTTCCTTTCAACGGGGAGGCCGCCTCTCTTAACACGGCCCCGATGGCACATATGCATGTCCCTGTCCTTCCACAGGCTACAACGCAACCGTCTGGGCTGCAAGTACAAATTCCCCACAATAACGTGGGGGTGGTTTCGTCACCACGCGTACTTAGCATCCCAGTGGTGGTCCCGGAAACCGTTGTGCTCCATTTCATTCATTAGATACAGCCTTACAACGTGTCCGCAACACGCTCGGTGCAGACCTTGTCGTTTCCACCCCCTTCGAGCCAACAGGTTACCATAGCTGTCCAACCAACTTACGCCCACCAGCCTGCTGCAGGTCAATGGGCCAACCCGGCGGTGCAACAGACCCAATCTGTGGTGTACGGCACGCAACTCCCGGTCGCACCAACAACGTATGTTCCACAGGGGGTACCGCAGTATTTACATCCTTATCTCGTGCAGCAGGTAGCGGTCAACCCCCCTGCGCAGACCAACGGGTGGTGGTCTTCACAGGCTCCCCCACCTGTCAGGGTCCTCACCCTGCCAGCGGCCAGTCGATCCCGCCAGTCTTTTTCCTTTCCTGGCACCGCCCTCCCTGTCCAACCTCCCGTGCCATCCGCACAAACACCTCCATTAACAGGCCTGGACCAAGCCTTCCAGTTGATCCAGACTCTAACTGAAGAGGTTCGACGCCTCAAGACTGCTGGTTCTGACACCGTCCATATCATGGACTTTTACCAAGATGATCCGTTTAGTTCAGTGATCCCTATGTTGTCGTTACCGCCGGGGATGTCCCTCCCCCATTTCACCAAATACAATGGGTATGGGGATTCCAACGCTCACCTAGTCACCTTTCGATCTGAATCCTTGTTGCTTCAACAGTGGCCACATATGATTATCAGAGTCTTTGCGATGTCATTAACAGGGAAAGCCTTGGACTGGTACCGAGCCCTCCCATGCTCTTCCATCTCAACCTTGGAAGAGTTGCTGACTCAGTTTGTGACCTACTTCAAATATAACCTGAATCCGGAAGTCACACTGGATCAGCTCATGGGGGTGAAACAAGACCCGCTCAAACCCGTCCAAAAGTTTATACAGCACTGGACTGCTACTTTGAATGAGATCCGCGAACCAATCGCAGACTCACATACGCTCGCTATGTTCAAAGGGGCAGTCAACGACTTCATCAAGTCAAAGTTGTACTACCTTTCCCCTAGTAACCTACATCAGGCCTTCGCACAAGTTAGAGGCATCTAAGATAAGGGTAAGGCTGCAACAACGACGATAGCTGCGTTGACTAAAAATGCAAAGAACAAGAACAAGAAGGCACCCACAGAAGCGCCTCCCAAGGCCACGGCTGGTGCTGGCACCAGCCAAACCACAGCTACTCCTGAAGGTCCCCCCAGCCAAAGCCAAATTTTGAGCGTATAGATCGTTCAAAATATGCAGCTTTACCTGTAAAGCATTCTGAATTGCTAAAACAACTGTTAGCGGCAGGACACATTTAACCTAAGAAGGTGTCCGAGGAAGCCCTGAAGAGTCACAGACGTCACTGTGAACTGCTGAAGGATCCTTCTTTAGCCTTACCTAATGAACCAGCAGTTCCGAGATCTTTTCGACTGGACCATTTCTGTGACTACCACCAGATGTGTGATCACGACACAAATTACTGCTGGGTGTTGAAGGACAACATTCAACACATGATCGACGAAGGTCATCTAAAATTAGACAACAGTAACCCGACGCGTCCGGAAAACCAAACACTGCATGTATATAAGGACCCACTAAACGCAAACTACGATCCTTATACAATCACTGTGGTGAGTACGGACGGTGAGCGTAAGGGAACACCAAAACAACCTTTTGTTTTGCGCGTGCCCGCCAGCTCACCAAGGGGGCCAACTACTTCAGCGGTAGCCAATGGGGTCTCATAGCCACCTTTCATCATACGGGCACCTTTCCAGGTACGCCCTCAGTCACGCGGCAACACTCAAGCCGCGGCTCCGTCCGCGCCCACGCCTAGAGCGCCCTTCATTATTAGGGCGCCGGAACCATGCAAAGAATGACCTATCGGTTCAAAGGTGTCGGGTCACGCACTTCGACCACGGCCTGTTGAACATGCTCCAGGTTCTCCTGTACCTCATCGATTTTAGCCAATTTAGTATTCTTCTTCTTCGTCTTAGCGCCATTATCACAGCTTCAACAAATGCACAGCTTTGCACCTTCAAATCTTCTGCTCTTCTCGCTCTTGCTAGAAAATACCTGCAAATTTGAACGCACGATAGCTAATAGTCCGTTCTAACCAAAAAATCGTCTATTTGTATGCGAGAATCACCGACTTGATATCCAATTTCAGCGGGACTTTCCTGAAACGGAACCCAAAAATCAAGATATTAATGCGGCTGATATCGCACGCACCGTTGTCCGAAATGACGTTAAACTACCACATCTTATCGCCTCGTAATCGGGTAGCATTGATTACAACTTCATTACAAAATTCAAAATTCTGTTAGCTTTCCACGTTTGCTAGCCATCACGTCATCTTCTTTCTAACCATTTACGCACTTTGCGGTTTTGCAGGACAAACAAATGGACGCAACACTGTCAACACCTTTAACTCTGACTGGCCCATACGGCAAGATAGTTAGGCAATTCGATCCCGCGTTTATAGACGTTAATCTCCCCTTAGAAGACGTAACTATAGCTACGTCGGAGATGTCCCCGGAATGGCCAGAACAGTTGACGCGCACGCTAGACTTGGAAGCTGGGGACATAACCGAAGACCCCCTTGATGAGGTCTCTATCGTCACGCATAGGGGCAAAGCTAAAACGCTTACAGTCAGTTCCTTGTTAGAACAAGAAACGCACGATGCCGTAACACAGGTCCTGCAAGACAACATCACTGTCTTCGCATGGTCATACGAGGATATGCCTGGACTAGATCCCAGGCTAATCCAACATAACATCATCTTAGACCCACAGATCAAAGCAGTTAGGCAAAAGGCACACAAAATCAAGCCAGAGATCACACTAGCCGTGCGTGATGAAATCACCAAGCTCTACCAGGCTGGTTTCATTCGTGCAGTCGATTACTCGGACTGGGTATCTAACATTGTGGTCGTGCCAAAGAAGACCGGGAGTATACGCATTTGCATAGACTTCCGGGATTTGAACAAGGCCACAATCAAAGATAATTTCCCGCTCCCGAGTATCGATCAACTAGTCGATACAATAATTGGGCATGCACTCCTATCATTCATGGATGGCTTCTCTGGTTATAACCAGATTCGCATTAACCCAGAACATCAATTAACTACGACATTCATGACACCCTGGGGTACCTTTTGCTATATTATGATGCCTTTTGGTATGAAGAACGCCGGAGCCATGTATCAACGGGCCATGACATACATCTTTAGCGACTATCTCTTAGAAAGACTGAATGATTATGTAGATGATATAGCTGTGAAGTCTTTAAAGTCTGATGATCATTCAGGATATCTGGAGTTAGTCCTTAAAAGATGCTCTAAATACGATCTCTGGCTTAACCCAAAGAAGTGCATATTCGGAGTCAAAACTGGACGCATGTTGGGGTTTGTGGTATCGGAAACTCGCATACGAGTTGACCCTGATAAGGTCAAAGCCATTGTCGAGTTAATGCCTCCGAAAGACCTCAAGCAATTACGCGGGTTACAGGGATGCTTACAGTTCATGCAAAGAATGACCTACCGGTTCAAAGGTGTCGGGTCACGCACTTCGATCACGGCCTGTTGAACACGCTCCAGGTTCTCCTGTACCTCATCGATTTTAGCCAATTTAGTGTTATTCTTCTTCGTCTTAGGCACCATTATCAAAGCTTCAACAAATGCACAGCTTTGCACATTCAAATCTTTTGCTCTTCTCGCTCTTGCTAGAAAATACCTGCAAATTTGAACGCACGATAGCCAACAGTCCATTCTAACCAAAAAATCGTCTATTTGTATGCAAGAATCACCGACTTGATATCTGATTTCAGCGGGACTTTCCTGAAACGGAACCCGAAAATCAAGATATTAATGCGGCTGATATCACACGCACCGTTGTCCGAAATGACATTAAACTACCACATCTTATCGCCTCGTAATCGGGTAGCATTGATTACAACTTCATTACAAAATTCAAAATTCTGTTAGCTTTCCACGTTTGCTAGCCATCACGTCATCTTCTTTCTAACCATTTACGCACTTTGCGGTTTTGCAGGATAAACAAATGGACGCAACACTGTCAACACCTTTAACTCTGACTGGCCCATACGGCAAGATAGTTAGGCAATTCGATCCCGCGTTTATAGACGTTAATCTTCCCTTAGAAGACATAACTATAGCTACGTCAGAGATGTCCCTGGAATGGCCAGAATAGTTGACGCGCACGCTAGACTTGGAAGCTGGGGACATAACCGAAGACCCCCTTGATGAGGTCTCTATCATCACGCATAGGGGCAAAGCTAAAATGCTTAAAGTCAGTTCCTTGTTAGAACAAGAAACGCACGATGCTGTAACACAGGTCTTGCAAGACAACATCACTGTCTTCGCATGGTCATACGAGGATATGCCTAGACTAGATCCCAGGCTAATCCAACATAACATCATCTTAGACCCACAGATCAAAGCAGTTAGGCAAAAGACACGTAAAATCAAGCCAGAGATCACGCTAGCCGTGCATGATGAAATCACCAAGCTCTACCAGGCTGGTTTCATTCGTGTAGTCGATTACTCGGACTGGGTATCTAACATTGTGGTCGTGCCAAAGAAGACCGGGAGTATACGCATTTGCATAGACTTCTGGGATTTGAACAAGGCCACAATCAAAGATAATTTCCCGCTCCCGAGTATCGATCAACTAGTCGATACAACAGTTGGGCATGCACTCCTATCATTCATGGATGGCTTCTCTAGTTATAACCAGATTCGCATTAACCCAGAACATCAATTAACTACAACATTCATGACACCCTGGGGTACCTTTTTCTATACTATGATGCCTTTTGGTCTGAAGAACGCCGGAGCCACGTATCAACGGGCCATGACATACATCTTTAGCGACTATCTCTTAGAAAGACTGAATGATTATGTAGATGATATAGCTGTGAAGTCTTTAAAGTCTGATGATCATTCAGGAGATCTGGAGTTAGTCCTTAAAAGATGCTCTAAATACGATCTCCGGATTAACCCGAAGAAGTGCGTATTCGGAGTCAAAACCGGACGCATGTTGGGGTTTGTGGTATCGGAAACCGGCATACGAGTTGACCCTGATAAGGTCAAAGCCATTGTCGAGTTAACGCCTCCGACAGACCTCAAGCAATTACGGGGTTACAGGGACGCTTATAGTTCATACGCCATTTCATCTCGAGATTAACTGATAAGTTGCACCCTATCCAGCACCTGCTTAAAAAGGGGGTCAATTTCGAATGGACGGAAAATTGCCAGCGTGCGTTTGACAACTTGAAACAGGAATTGCAACATCTACCAACAGTTTTCCCTCCACAAAGGGACTTACCATTCTACGTTTACCTTGCTACTTCGGATGTAGCGTTAGCAGCATTGCTTTGCCAAAGGAGGAACGATGGGTCCGAAGTGCCTATCTATTACCTAAGCCATGCTCTGTATGCGTATGAAACGAGGTATAATGAAGTCAAGTGTAATTGTCTAGCATTAGTTTTTACGCTCAAAAAGTGTAGACATTACCTTTTCCGTAGCCAGGTTAACATTATTTGCAAAAATAACATCCTTAGGACTATCACGCATAATTTGTACGAAAGAAGTAGGATCGCTCGCTGGAAACCTATCACCGCAGAATATGATCTGCATTATGTTGGCCAATCTTCTACGAAGGGCCAAGCGATAGCCGACCAGTTAGTAACATCACCAGTTAACAACCAAGCAACTATAGAGCTAGAGTTCCCTGACGAACATGTACATACTTTAAGCCCTGTCTTGACAGGCCGCGAAGCAACATTGTATTTCGACGGAGCTTCAACCGCTAAAGGTGGCAGTGCCGCCACTGTTATCACGCTATCGCCTGAGGATGTGCATCTACACGCTTATCGCTTGACTTTCCCTTGTACGAATAATGTGGCAGAGTACGAGGGGCTCCTCAGGGGATTACTAACTGCTGGTGAGCTAGATGTTCAACACCTGGCGATTAGGGGCAATTCGATGCTTGTCATAAATCAAATCACTGGAGTCTACGCCTGCAAGGCTGTACATTTGAAGCCCTACTGAGATCAGGCTAAAGATCTTCTGAGGTGATTTACGACCTTCGACGCCAAACACGTTCCACGCACTGACAACACGCTGGTCGACGCACTGGCCACCATGGCTTTACACGTGCCTTCACACTTGTTTAACACTTACCCTACATTAATTACAGACTGTGCAGATCCTATCATTCGGGCGGCGCAAATCTCCTCTCTTCTGAATAAAAGCACGCCTGAATGGTACGATAATATTAAAACTTATCTTTTACAGGGTGAGCTACCGTCAAAATTAACACGCGCGTAGAAATACGCAATCCGTAAGCGGGCTAGGCAATACATCATCATCGGAGACAACACTCTCTGTAGATGCCCCTTTGATGGCGTGTTGCTTACCTGCATTGACAAAGACCAAGCGCAACATATAGTCAGCGAGGTCCACGAGGGACTGTGCGGCGGCCACGTAGCACCACGGGTTATGACCCTAAAAATCCGTCGCTTAGGATAGTACTGGCCATGCATGGAAAAGGACTGCCTGACAAAGGATAAAACTTGTGACACGTGTCAGCGTCATGCAAACCTCATCCACGTGTCACCCACAGAATTGCATACAACGCAGATAACATGGCCGTTTCAGCGATGGGGATTGGACATCATGGGACCCATCACGCCAAAATCTTCCGCAAGGCATAGCTTCATTATTACCGCTACCGAGTATTTTATGAAGTGGGTAGAAGCTGTCCCCCTACGGAAAATCACATCCCAACAGGTTTGCCATTTTATCTTGGACAACATAGTAACCAGATTTGGTCTCCCAATGACTATTGTGACTGACAATGGGCCACATTTTAGTAGCATGGAAACCAAATCCTTCTGTGATAACCTAGGCATTAGACAGTCTTTTTCCTCCCCCTATTACCCGCAGGAAAATGGTCAAGCTGAAGCATCAAAAAAAATAGTCATCAATCTACTCAAGAAAATGCTCGACAGTAACAAGAGACGGTGGCATGATAAAATCCTCTATGTGCTATGGGCGTACCGTACCACATGTAGGACAGCTACAGGTAGTATGCCCTATAGTCTAGTTTACGAATCTGAAGCAGTGCTACCTCTCGAATTGCAAATTCCTTCTCTAAGAAGGGTCCTCTCCACCATTATAAATGAAGCTCAACACACCGAGGCTTGGATAATGGATTTGGATTCAGTAGAAGAGAAGTGGATACAGGCTCTTGATACGATTGAGACATATCAAGATAAACAGAGACAGAAGCATCATCACAATCTTCAGCAGTGTCCGATCAAAAAAGGAGACCTAGTCCTCAAAGCCGTGCGTGAGTCGGCAGGCAAGTTCTCGGCGAATTGGTAAGGGCCCTTCTCGGTGGTCGACGCATATAGCAACGGAGCTTTCAGACTAGCAGACATCAACAGCAATGAACTACCAAACCCTGTAAATCATGTATATCTGAAGTGATATTACATTTAGCAGTATCTACAGCACGAATAATCAGGTATGATAGCCATCGTCTGCTACGACGTAAAACTGGCACCAGGCGTCCGCTATGACGTTAAACTGGCACTAATCGTCCGCTACGACGTAAAACTGGCATGCCTTGCACGCGTTCGCCATGACGCTAAACTGGCGAGTACTAACTGTCTGCTATGACGTAAAACTGGCAATGTTGTACAAGTCCGCCAAGATGAAAAATCGACACCTTTTGCACGCGTTTGCCATGACGCTAAACTGGCACAGGTAAGTAGCCGTCTGCTGAGACGTAAAACCAGCACAGATTTATCCTTGGGTCACGACATGAAACTGACATCCACAGCACGGTCTGCTGAGACCATAAATCAACCTTGCCACCATCCGCTATGACGTAAAACTAGCATTTCTCGGTCTGCCTGGACTTTAAACTGGGACCATGGTCTGCTGAGACTTAAAACCAGCAATGACAGTCTACCAGGACTCAAAACTAGGACTTACAGGCTGCTGCCATGTAACTCAAGCGAGCGCAATCATCTCTACATGGCTGCACGACCAACGGGGTGGGATACTGGGACAGCCCTAGCGTCACCACCCCACTAGCATCCTACTGATTCCTCGTACGAGCTAAAGGGCATCTTACTGATCCCTCAGAGATGCCGTCGCTGTGCCCACTGCAGTGGTGGCACCTCTGAGAGTTTAGTCTTGCCAGCCGGAGCCCTGAGGAAGTCCTCGCTGGCAACGACCTCGAGACCCTCCGCCGATCATCGCTATCAGACGTTGGCTTCGCAAATTCATCTGGCTGGTTCCTTGTCTAACCAGTCAAGTGCATTGCATCTGATGCCTTTTGGCGAAGGTATGCAGGGCCAATTGTCAGGATTGGCGGCCCCGGTCTTACGCTCTAGCTCTTTCTTCATGTCCCAATGACTCTATCTCACATCAAACGGCACTTGTTTCGACAGCCTCGCCCCTTGTTCGCATGAGCAATGGTGTCCTCTGTTTTCTTCTGTGGTTGCAGGTTACTTGCTCCGAGGATGTGGTCCAAAGGTGCGTTCATCTGAGCGGTGAAGAACAACAGCGTTCTGAAATGGCTGCTCAGGTTTGCCTGACCACTTCGAGCTACACGCCTATGCTTCTCACAAATCCTACCTTTAGCTCTTGTTTCCCTTCATCCCCACCACCCGCTTCCCATACACAAAGGCTATATACGCAAGTATCCATTTTTCGCACTCGCACTAGCAGAGAGATCGTAGAAAGTGATGCGCAACGCTCCTTCTGCAAGCATTCTTGTTAGAATCTGTAACAGAGAAATCTCAGATTGATGCACTACGCTCGTCTGAAAGCATTCCTGTTGTCATAAATGAGTGTCCATTTCTGTGCGTACGAGCGTATTTCATGCCCCTACCATCATAACTCATTTTGCATCTTCCCCGAACCTGTTTCCAGCTATGTCCCTCTGTCTCCCATACCTTCCGGCTTTGCTCTTCCATGTTGATAGGGCAACACTTGAGTAGCCATGGATGGACGCTGTTCTTGCTTCTACAAATTTGGTGTTTTGCATTCTTTGTCGACGTCTTTCGGGTAAGCCCTCTAACCGTCAACAAAGGGGGGCCATTGAAACACCGTGAAAATTACGAGTACAGGTAGAGATTCACAATTCAAGCAAGAGCGCGCATCAGCTTTGTTCAAGGACAAGTTTATGCTCTATTACGCATGGCAGCGTAATAAGCATAATAGGCTCCAAAATAGTCAAAGGCAGAGTCTAAAGAAGCATAACAGTGCGACACTTTTTCTCATGACGTATGAATAACTTGTCTTTACGCTCGTTACGCGGCGGTGCGTACCATTGCATATTTCATCATTAAAGCTAGGCATTGTTTACGCTTCATCATGCGCAGCTGCGCCGTGAGCGTAAGTTACACATTATTTACGCTTTGTTACATGCAGCTGTGTAATGAGCGTAAGTTACACGTTATTTATGCTTTGTTACGCGCAGCTGCGTAGTGAGCGTAAGTTGCACATTATTTACGCTTCGTTGCGCACAGCTGCGTAATGAGCGTAAGTTAGACATTGTCTACGCTTTGTTACACGCAGCTGCGTAGTGAGCGTAAAACAATTTTGAGCTTATTGTTTTTTATACTGGATTACGCTCATACACGCAACACAACGTGGATGAGTCTAATATAGCCTGAAAGCAATTGAAGCACGCTCAATATGTACCTGCTCTTCACACGCACAACGCGCACACGAGCGTGTTGTGCATAGTCACAGTCTGACTTAAAATGGTCAATGGGACCCGAAATGTCTAGGACCCACGTCATCAAGGTTGCACCTCTTCCATGGAGCGTCGCGACTTATAAATACCTTAGTTGACAAAGGTACAAGGGTTGGCAAATCAGAGAAGCAGAGACATTTTTCTGAGCACTAGAGCACTTATCACTTTTGTTGGCGAGAAGTCAAAGGGGCAAGAGCATTTTCTGAGCAAGGAAGCATACCTTGAGTGGAGAAACAAAGAGCAACCTTTTGGAAACTGCCGACAGCACCATCCTTCAGCAAGAATAGAGCACAGTGCGCTTGAGACTTAGC
>MNCI01001005.1:403440-426022 GCA_015680685.1 Gnetum montanum
AGTTTCCTTGTTGTTTTGTGCTCATTTTTGCATCAAGTTATTGGGGGTCTCTCCCATTGTAACGTGACGTATATATCATACATTCTTTCAAAAATCGAAGCATAGATCTTTGAAAATCACGCGTTTCTCTCCTGATTAGCATCTCTTCGGCGTGTTTGACGTTATCATTGTAGCGGTCTATCCACGTCGTTTTCCTCCCATTTCACGATCCCCCGAATCAAATCGCAGCATGCAAAGATCTGTAATCTTTATCGTTTTACTGACCTGTAAGTCCCTGTCTGATCGATAAGATCATTCAGGGCACCGCGGATTCGCTTTTTCCAGCATAGCCCTTGCGCGGATCCGTGGTTAAAACTGTATACACGAAACCTCGATCGGTATTTCCAGCTGCCGACGTTTTCTGTCGTTACACATAGCAGGCATACGCTGTGTAGTGTAGTGTAGCGTAACACACTACAGTGCTATAGTATAGCGTAGCGCTATAGTGAAACACTCGGCCGTAGCACTACAGTGCATCATAGTGCTATAGTGCAGCATAGCACTATAGTGCAACACCCAATGTTACAGTGTAACACCCTATTACGCTACACCAGAGTTGGCCATTTTTAGCAGTTTTCATACTTAGCATTTTTTTCTACATTGTTACACTTACCCATTTTCTATATATTTCTATATTTAGCCATTTTCTTGCTACTGATAGACTTAGTCATTTTTCTACCATTTTCAGAGTTAGCCATTTTCTGCAAATAACAACTCTCACAACTTGACCTATGCATATGAATCCAGATCAACCTTCCACATTGGTGTTTAACACATTTGATACCATAATCTAGTGAAAGCATGCTGCATTAAGCCACGAACAATACAATTTTGTTTGTGCCAAAATCCAAGCAGGACTACCAATGGATTATCTTGATTTGGAGGCAAAACAGGACTACAAACGAGTCCATTGAAAGTACAACCCCTCCTTGTTTAACATAATCCCACTCATGGAGTCCTACCACCAATTGTTATCCCAAATCATCCATTCAAACAAGCATGATGAAAAAGCAACGTATGAGGAAGCCTCATAGAAGGAGGAAGATGAGTTCGAGACCCACTCTGAGCATGAGAGCCCCCTCCACATCGTCTTCCAACAACCACTCCTGAACATAGCCCCTCCTTAGTTTGGTCCATCCATCCCCTCTGAGATGGTGACCATGCCAATTCAGCCTTCCTTATATGCAACTAATGCATTTTCCCAATACTATGCTCATGTAGCAGCCACCTCCCAACCCTGAACAACTCAGGCATCCTACATCCTGCATGTCTCATCGATGCCTGTAGTGTCCGTCCAACCCACCCACGTGTGGCCCACTCCAATCACCACACCCATCACTCAACCAATACATTAGCAATCATCCACTATGACGTTAAACTAGCAACATCCATCCAGTATGATGTTAAACTGGTAGACTCCACAACCAAAAAATTCAACCCCATTTTATCCAACCAACACAAGCCTAGCCAATGCAATAGGCTAGCACATCCTCAAGCTTGGATCAAGCATTCCAACTAATCCAAAGCTTGATAGAGGAGATCAACCAACTTAAGGCTACCTCCTCCGACACCATCAAGGTGGTGGACTTCTATGGAGATGACCCCATAAGTCCTATGATACCATCCCTAACTCTTTCAACTAGGGCCCAACTACCTCAATTTACCAAGTACAATAGAGAAGGGTATCCCAATGCACACTTGGTCACATTTTGATCTGAATGCCTACTCCTTCAAGCTTGGAAACATGCCATCATACATGTTTTCCCTTTTTCACTCACTGGCAAGGCCTTAGATTGGTATCATGCGTTACCTAATGCCTCAATCTCCTCTTTGGAGGATCTCATAAGAAAGTTTGTGTTGTACTTTAAGTACAACCTAAAGCGTGAAGGAACCCTCGATTAGGTGATGCAAGTTATGTAGGGGCCTCTAGAGCCCATGTTAAAATTCCTCCAACGTTGGAATGCTGGATTTAGTGAAATGCTTGAACCCTTAATGGAGACACACTTACTAGCTATCTTCAAAGATGTAGTGAATGACTTCATCAAGTCCAAACTGTATTATCTAGCCCTGAAGTCTATTTTCCAAGCCTTTTCCCAAACAAAAGACATAGAGGAAGTAGTGCAAGCTAGCAATGATCTAGCCTATGTAGCCTATAGAAATCAACATGCTTGCAAGAAAAACACAACAGTGATAATAGTGGCCATAAGCACAAAAGAAACCAACTAAGGCCTAATAGCTAAGTAGCCCAAGGCCCTAGTTGACAAAACTACCAATTCTAGTACCAACTCACCTACATTGATAGAGGCTACCCCAAGGTGCAACTTTCAGCATAAGGACCGTTCAAAGTATACACCACTACTGGTGCAACCCTCTAAACTACTAGAGCAACTCTTGAAAGTTGGGCAAATCCAACACAAACATGTATTCGCATTTACTTGCCAAAAACATGATAGGTACTATGAACTACTAAGGAACCCCACTTTAGAAATGTTAAATGATCCCCCAGTTCAACAACACTTCAAGCTGGACCAATGTTGTCATTACCACCAATTGGCTGGTCACAGTACAAATAACTATCATGCTTTGCAGGATGACTTGCGGAGAATGATAGAATGTGACCAATTGGTGATTAACATGGTGAGTCAATCCAACATAGATGATTCCTCCTATGTCATAAATTCCATTAGTATAGGTGGTAAGTCTAAACCTACGCAACAACCTTTTGTGAGCCATGTGCCTCCTAGCAAGGCAAGGGTCCCTTCCACCTCCACAAGCAAGAGGTCTCCCTTTGTTATCAAAGTGCCACCTTAGGTACCCAAAGCATCCTTTGTAGTCAAGTTCCACAGCAACCATCTACTAAGACGTTAAACTGGCATGATGCAACAACAACCGCTAAGAAACCTTTCATTATCAAGGTTCCACAATGTGTTGACCATATAAAAACTCTGACTAAACCACCATTTGTCATAAGGGTGCCACAACGTGATGGCCCCTCACCTACCCAAAGCCCAATAGCAAGCAATGTATCAATCTCTCCTCCCTCAAGGGTCAACCCCACTAGCAACCTGAGTGGGCCTACCAAATGGTAACACAAGAAGATAAATGAGAACCTTGCAACCCCCATGGCTAAAGAAAAATCCATGACTAACAAGAAACAACTAAACACTAGGGCCCCTGCCCCCAAACAAGCCAAGAAAACCAAGCCCCAGTCCCCTCCGTGAGTGATTTGTCTCTGAAACCACATGGAGGAAGTCAATTCCAACACAATAGCCAATGACAAGGACTTTGTAGCTGCACTAACCTGGGTGAAACAAATGCTCAAACAAAAGAACACAACATTGAGCTTGTACAACCTAGTCATGACCTTAGCTACTCACCACCAAGCCTTGGCCCAAATGTTAGCCTCCATTCTTGTTATGAAGGACATCTCCACAGATGAGACATCCATCCATGCAATAATGTTGCTCCCTACACCACAATAATTGGGTTCAACAACCCTAGCATTTCATGATGATACAATCAAATTCAACTACGAATAAGGGGAGGTCACTATAGCTCCACTCTCCATTAGCATTTGTGTTGGGTAGTGCACAATCTGTAGAGTGCATGTTGATGATGGTGCAGGAACAAACATAGTCCTGCACTTCGTCATCAACAAAGTAGGTCTGGTAGATGAAATCAGGCCAACCAAAACCATGTGTCTAAAATCCTTCAACGGATCACATGTCACAATCAAGGGTACAATCAACTTAACCTTTGTGGTAGGAGAGAAATTCCCCACTAGTGCAGATTTCACGATCATAGAGGAGATGCTAGGTTTCAACATAATTCTAGGTAGGCCTTGGCTAGCCCAACTAAGGGCCATCTCCTCTCCCATCCACCAGGAAATCCACCTTCCATATGAAGGTGGTCAAGTTATCATCCATGGTAATAACACTTCCTTTTCGACTATCCAGGACATACATATGACGCAAATTTTGAAAGAGGAGTTTCTTGGTGATACACCAATGGCAACCAATGCAGCACCTAAGGCTAACACACATGAACGAGTGGTTGAAGCCAACAGCCTCCTAGAGAACCCTAAACCTTGCACACCTCCTAATCCACACCGGGTTAGGATGCAACTACATGATCAAGACTTATCTTTGGCCAAAAACATGTTACACACCAGTTCATCCCTTTCCTCCATTGTCCATGCATTTTTGGTTTTTTCTTGGGTTTCGTTTGTTCATGCATCTACATTTCACCTACTTGCCTAGTTTACATGCTACTTTGATTTGTTTACACATTTCTACATTGTTTACACATCCATCTACTTAGCTTATGCATTTCATTTGAAAAAACTACAAAAACACATGGCCTAAAAAGGCCTTAAACTAGCCTATGGCTCGAAAAGGTCTCAAAATAACCTACAGCCCAGAACGGCCTAAAACTATCACTTTTTGCATTGGTTTCCTTTCATTCATCCATTTTAACTCTATTTACAATAGGTATTGCTCGATGTTGTTTTCTTTCTAGTTGATTTTTTGCAGGATCTTGTAGGCACATAGCATGACCATGCATGCAGCATTGCACCTTACATAAGCAAGGTAAGCACCAGTCCGCTATGACTATAAACTAGAACAGATAGTCCGCTATAACTATAAATTGGCACAACTCATCCTTGGGTCATAATGTTAAACTAGCACAACATCCACTATCTGCTACGACATTAAACTAGCATCCAATAGTCTACTTGGACTATAAACTAGCACATCATGGTCTGCCAAGACCTTAAACTGGGTTCACGGTCTGCTAGGACTTTAAACTGGCATGTAGCTGATCTGATCTGAACACTTGCCATCGCCTTGGGAGCACTCACAGCATTATCACCTCCCACCATTCCAGTGATTCTTTTTGAGCACTTACCATTAGTGTGGCATTCAAAATACTTGTAGCATCATCGCTCTGGCACTTTCACCAGCTTCCTAAGCACTTGCGACTAGCACAACATTTGATACATTTACAGCATCTTCACAGTTTTTCACTTGTAGCATCTTCAAATCTAGCATTTGCACTTGCATTTCATGTTTTGTGGTTTTCTTATCCTCTCTAATTTGTGTTTGCAAGATGAAGCCTTGGAGGTGGTCATGCAAAGGTGCATCTCATCACAATGGCAAGTCACCACATTGCTTTGATGTGCATGATTGGACTAGTTGAGCCACTCAAGAGTGCACATCCCCCTTATCCCTATTACAACCTATGCATATTCATTTCTTCATTCCAATATCCTATCATCCTTCCCATACTCATGATTTCACACTCCTCTGATGCATACGCACTGTGACACACATGACATTCCGTTCACATCAACCATTGAACCCATGGTTGATGTAACACAACACATCCTGAGGAGGAAACACCTATCCTACAAATGCAATGTGGATGCATTAAAACAAAGCCCATCTTCTTGATGGACAAATTGTAGCTAGTATTCAATGGTAGGATAAACACAAAGAAGGTTCACCTCACACACACAAAAAAAATTTGCAACTAGTATTTAGTAGTAAGCTGAACCCAAAGAAGGTTCGCCTCATAGTAAAAAACAAATCAGCAACATTGTAGCTTCACAATTGGCTCATCCTTGGATCGACTTTGACCCTCCCATAAGTACTTTGATGAAAGGTCAACGTTTTAGGGGCAATCTACTTCATGCCATGGTCACCATCATCCATGTTGACTTTTTGTTTTACGTCATGATCCACTATTTGGATTTCGTTTCCATAGTTTTCATTTCATCTTCTTAGCATCACCTATACCCCTTTTCTCTTAGCATAACCTTATTCTCATAACACTCTTGAACATGGCCAAATGATATCTGATCTTGTATGAATGAGTGATGTTGATGGCATGTCTGCTATGGTGTTTTGTAATTCTTTGTCGATGTCTCTCGAGCCACACCTCCAGACATCAACAAAGAGGGGCCATTGAAACACCATAAAATTTTGGATCTCGGTATCTCAACTACAAATTTGGCTAAGTGTCAAAATGATGACACTCTTCCCATATTTTTCCAAGTGTTGAGTGTAGCTTCCACCAAACTACCAGACTTGAAAAATTGTTCTAAGTTTCAGGATAATAGCACTTTCTGTAGCACCCTCCTACGCTGTGTAGCATAGCGCAGCGTAGCACCCTACTATGTTGTGTAGCATAGCACAGCGTAGCACATTGACATGCTACAATGTAGCATAGAGCTACAGTCCAACTCCCTGCTATGCTATGTAGCATAGCATAGTGTAGCACACTACCACGCTACAGTGCAACTCCCTGCTATGCTGTGTAGCATAGTGCAGCATATCACACTGCCACGCTACAGTGTAGCATAGTGTTACAATGCAACTCCCTACTATGCTATGTAGCATAGCGCAATATAGCACACTACCATGCTATAGTGTAGGGTAGTGCTATAGTGTAGCGTAGTGCTACAGTGCAACACCTAGAGCTACAATGTAGCGTAGCACTACAGTGCAACACCCAGAGCTACAATGCTCTGCATTTTTAGCTAATCTTAGCCTTATAAATACCATTGTGACTTCTTTTAGAAAGGTGGTTAGCTTTTTTTTTCACCAAAGAGGTAGTTAGCACTTCCATTTTGCATTTTTGGCACTTTGGCATCCTAGCACCTATCTCTGTGGACGAACAAGATCTAGAGCACACCATACTAATAGAGAAGCACATCAACATCATGTGGCACACTGCAGCCCCATTGCAGATCTATACAACATCGCACAGTACACCATGGCTCCTGACCCAGCAAGCACAGTTCATCAAAGTAAGCACCAGACTTCACAGCTTGACACCATCGAGGCTGTGACTGCGCTCCCACTACACCTATTGTATGCTCTGTATACCTATATGAATTAGCTATGCTTCCTTTTTTTGGGGAAATGAATCTTCCTATTCAAACCTATATTTGTTTGATTACAACATTTATTTTTTTGGCATTGTCAAGCGTTCAATCGTGTCCACTATCCCGTTATGTGCTTCAGCATATTTCTACTATTGTGCATATTACGTTTTCTTTTATTTTACCACTAGGTGTTCCATTCAAAATAATTGTTTGCAAAAGGGTTATTGTACACTAGTTAAGTCACTGTCTAATTGACCAGATCATTCAAGGCACCCTAAATCCATTTTCTCTAGCATGGCCCTCGCACGGATCCAAGGTTAGGCTGTGCGCCCAAAGACCTCTTGGTGTTTTCAGCCACCGACATTTTCTATTACTACAGTGCCTACATTGAAGGCATGGATAAAATGGAACAAATCCATCACCTGATGACACCAATTAGGAAGATCTAAAAATCCCTAAGAGCTTTAAATAGAAGCTCCTTTAGTTAAAAACTCTACCAACCAACATGAAATATGCTTTCCTAAAAAAATGGCAAATTGATCACTATGAATGCCAACCTTGCTCTTATGTAGAAAAAGAAATTTTTGGAGGTGGTTAACAAATAGCCAACAAGCTATGCCTAGTTATATCATGAGCTAACTAAAATTGATCCATAGATATGCCAAATCCACATCTACACAAATGCCTCCATCAAGCTAAAGAGGCAACCATAGTAGTGGTTAAACCTTAAGTTGAAGCAAATTGTCAAAGAGGAAATTGAATAATTCCTCAAACCAAGGTTCATCTACCCCATTGAGAATAGTGAGTGGGTTATCACACTCATGATAGTGCCAAAGAAAGATGATAAATGGAGGATTTGTATTGATTTGAAGTTGTTGAACATGACAACATACAAGTATCACTCTCCATTGCCATTTGTGAACCAAGTGTTGGATACCATTTCTGGGAATTATTTCTATAGCTTTCTAGATGATTATAGTGGCTATAACCAAATCCATATTACACCTAAAGATCAGGCCAAAAATACATTCATGGATCCTTGGGGGACTTTTGCATAAAGAAAGATGTTGTTTGGCCTATGAAATTTTCCTACAACATTCCAATGCCTTATCCTAAGCATCATCCAACAATGTATTGGTAGCAAGGTGGAAGTCTTTATGGATGAATTCTCCATATATAGGGCTACATTTTAGTAAGCCCTGGACCATCTTGAGCAAGTACTAAATAGGTGCATGGGGAAAAATCTTAGGCTTAATTGGCAAAAAGGTCACTTGATGGTCTAAGAGGGCATTGTGTTGGGACATAGGATATCTCTAAAAGGGATTGATGTGGATCCTTAAAAAAGGATCATTCAAGGAATTACCAGATAACCTAAAATCATTAAAGATGTGAGGTAACTAGTTGGCCATATTGGCTATTATTCGTGCTTCATTGAGAATTTCTCTAAGATCATCAAACTATTGGTTAATCTAACAAAGAAGGATGCTTCATTTTTCTAGGCTAAGAAAAAAGAGCATGCATTCTAACAACTCAAGAAAAAGCCTATGGAGACTCCAAACCTACAAGCACCTAACTAGTTTAGACCCTTGCATATCATGATGGATGCATCCAATTATGCCTTGGAAGCCATGCTCACATAGTTTACCACATCCACTGTGTAAGAAAAAGCATTGTAAGTGCACAATTTAATTACACTACCATAGAGAAAGAGCTCATGGTAGTGGTGTATTCCTTGAAAAAATTTAGGCACTATGTGCTTGGATACAAGGTGTTTATGCACACTAACCACAATGTAATTTGGTTCCTTGTGAATAAGGTAATGGTAAGCCCCTATTTCATGTAGTGGCATGAGATCTTATAGGAATTTAATCTGATAATGGTAGATTGACAAGGAACTAAGAATGCAAGGATTCTTTGAATCCATGTAGTTTGAAGTGTGGGAGCCCATCCTTGAAGGTTACACTCTACGAGTTGACAGCTCCATCGACATCATCAAGCCTCACAACAAATGGACATAAGAGGTAAAGAATATGTTCATGTTTGATTCAAAATAAAAAAAATTATTTATATTGTGCATTAAATAAATATTAATTTAATAAAGTAGCGGATGTAAAATGGCGAAAGAAATTTAGAAAACCTTAGAAGCTACCTATGAAGGAACATCTATTGTTAAGCAATTGAAATTGTTAGTTTTACAAAGTGAATACAATAAACCCAAAGTGAGAGAAGGTGAGAAAATAAAAGATTATTTCTATAGAGCTAATGATCTTATTGTAGCTATTAGAGGAATAGGTAAATATTTTCTCGAAAGTAATGTCATCATCAATGATCCAAAATCTACAATTAGAAGTCAGACTAAAGGTCACAGCTATGGAGGAGATTAGGAATTTCTCAACCTTAAAATTTGAAGAACTTCAAAGTGCTCTCATTACTTATGAAATGAGTCTCATAAGTGAAGGAGAAATCTAAGAAAAACCTATAGCTCTAAAGATTTCCTCCACAAAGAAGGAGTCCAATGAGCATGATGAGAGCAGTGAAGATGAGATTTCCCTTCTCTTAAGAAAGCTATAATGATTACTAGCAAGAGGAAACAAGAGGGCATTTAAAAAAATATCCAATCTACTTAAAGGTAGAGAAAGAGGTAAAAAAATTTTAAATTCTAACTTAGATTTCTCTTCTATAGAATGTTGGGTTTGTGGAGGAAGGGGTCATATGGCCTTCAAATGTCCTACTGATAGCAAGGTACAATTAAGAAATAAATCCAATGATGAGAAATTGAAAAAGACCAACTTTTATACAAGTTAGGATGATGGTGATCAAAGTAAAGAAGAAGCATGCAATTCTTCCAAAGATTCACACCTCATATGCATGGCACTTATAGATCAAAATTCCTTACATGTGGCTGAAGAAGATGGTAAGTGTAACAAAAGGTATAACAAATTTAAAGAAGAAAATATTCAATTACATAATTTTATTAGAAAGGAAAATAAAATTATAATTTCTAAGTTAGATGCTATTCATACTAAAGTGAAATAAGATATCTCAAACATAAAAGATGAGATTTGATAACTAACCTCTTTTAATAAGAATTGCAACAAGGTTCAAGAAGAGGAAAATCCTAGAAAAAGCTAAAGAATTTAGAGGATGGTACACATGAAAATTCAAGCTCAAGCATAGTTAGGTTTGATCATGTTGATCATGAGGATAATAATTTATTTTTCTGTAAAAATTGTGATTGTAAGAAAACTATAAACTCTTCTCATAATGATCAAGGAAAGATTAATGTTTGGTCTTGTCAAAAGAGGCTTGGTGAGGAATTTGTGTAGGTACCAATAATAAATATGAAGAGAAGTGGAGAATTGAAAATTTTACAATAAATGATCAAGAGTTCTATCACAAAGAACATATACAAATGATATGATAGGCATGATAGAAAGAGAACCTAAAGATGAGGAGGTACTTCATGATAGGGGAGCTCATCTCAAACTTCATTAATCCTCTATTATTCCCTACAAGCAAGGTAAGTTTCCATCTCTTTACTTGTTGGTTAATAGTATTTGAAGTCAAAAATTGATTGTCTTACCTAGATAAAAAAAATAAGGGAAAGTGTTTCGAGTATCTCTTACATTTTTTTAAGCTTGATACAATTGATTCTATGAGAATATGTGTGTAGGACTTAGTTTATTTTTCTTTGAGTCATTATTTGGTTTCTATCCCATTGTCTATCATGCTTAATCTAAACTTCTTGTAATGATCTATTTCTATCCTCATATCCTTTGGAATATATTTTTCCTATTTATGAGATAAGATAAGCTTTTAAAAATTCTGTTAGTATTACTGACTGAAGACCTTGGTCTCCACACTTGATCCTAATGATGACCCACAATTTTAGTGTTTCCGGTATTCACAACATTTATAGATTAATCTAAAAAGCCCAAGATAAGTAGCACATCTGTAAGGGAAGCCTATTCCTCTTCATTCATCACCATCTTGGAGATAGCCAATGTAGGTGGAGTCTTTGGAGAATTCAACCAAGAAGTACTAAAACATAAGGACATCAACAGGTATTTTTCTTTTAAGAGGATGGCTAAATCTTGATTTTGTATTCCAAATATCCTTTAGTATAAATAAGGTATATGAATATATTCATTCAATCAGCATGTTCCATTTTTGATAATTGATTATGGTTGTTGCATTGCCTCATACAAATAGTGAAATATGCATGTTTCTCTCATGGCTTTCATATCCTTGTATTTATGTTTTTCAAATTTCTAGTTAAGTATATAGATACAAGTTTTAATGAGATTATTATTTTAAATAGATATGTCTCTTATTTCTACATGATCTATCTTTGGTATTTGGCATCAAATTATGAGTTGTTGGTACTTTTTGGTTTAGTTGTAGCTCCTTGTTTTTGAACTCAAAAGAGAAAATCTCAATGTCTCATTAGCCCACCTTTTGATATTCAAACATAAGTTGAAGCAAGAAGTACCTATATTTTATAAAAAATTTAGATATTTGATATAAGCATACATGATCATTTTGGTTGTGGCAAGGTTTCCAAAATTTTAATTGAAACATATTTTGAGTCATTTGCCTTGAGATGTGCTTCCTAGTTCAAGAATTTAAAATGTGGCATGACTAGTTTCATATTGTGAAGTTGTATTGCTATATTCTTCTTATCTTACAGATATGCCCTATTCTTTTGTGAATTTTTTACAAGCATGGAGGATATTTTGAATTATTTATTTAGAGATAGGTTACTTAATCGTCAAGGTTTATACTCCTCTTCAAGCTTTATTTTTGCATATCACTTAAGAGGCTTGGATCAGGGCAACACTTCTTGGAACTTAGTGTTGAATTGATTTTCTTACTTCTCTAAATGGTTTTCTTATTTCCTTCAGATTATGACATGTTGTTGCTTATGCATATTCTATGCTTCTTTAATCGGATCATGTGTCCTATCTTTTTTTCTATTGTTCAAAAAGGGGGAGAGTAGTATGGTTATATCTATATGATCACTAACACATTTTCTTAAGTTTTGAACATCACCAAAAAGGGAGAGATTGTGGACATTTTGGAGTGTCAAAATGTTAAAGAAAATGGAGAAAATGTTTTTTTGTATGGTTATATGGTTGTTATGATTGTAGGACCAAGATGAGATGACATGAAATGCACTAATTCTAACAAAAGAAGAAAGTCACTCACAAGGTCTCATCCAAAAGGAAAGATTAAAGGAAGAGAATTTAAAGAGTGTGGACAAGCAAAGTTGTCATCATTAAAATTTATGAAAGATCAAGGTTGTGGACAAGGAATGATAAATTCATCATGCAAGGGAAGATATAAGAAAGACATCTCTAAGAAACAAGAGACATCCTGATAGAATTGGAGGATGCATAGCCAAAGATGTCTTTAAGAAATATTAGACATCTTTTCATAGGCAAAGACATATTCACTAGGCAAATAGGAGATGTATCTAAGAAATAGGATATGTCTTGGAAGAATTGGAGGATTCACAAGCAAAGACATCTTCAAGAAATAATAGATGTATTTCCTTAGGTAAAGATGTCTTTACCATACAAAGATGTCTCTATACAATGCAGGCCACTTTTAGAGAGACATCTTTTCCAAGAGGAAGATGTCTTTCCATAATGAATATTTCAAAAAGATGTCTCTTCCAAATAAAGAAATATTTCTAGAATAACGGGCTAACATATAATGTCTCAAGCATAAAGAAGACATCTTCCATGACCATTGACTACCATTGGTTGGACACTACACATGTTCCAAGATGGATTTGGAAACATGATAGCTATAAGAAGACTTCATATGCATTGGGAAATAAGCATGCTCTTGTACAATAATTGTCTAATAATTTTTCTCTCATTATAATCATTGTTAATATTCATTGTACTATCATTTGTCCATTATAAAGTGTGGTGTACCTCAAAGTACAAGGATCAACAAACTAAGTTGCATTCATCCCTTGTAATTATTATTCTTCCTTGTTGCCCTATAGGGTTGATGTACTTCTTGCAAGAAGACATCTTGATTAAGCTATTCAAGATCCTATGGGATTGAGTGGTTGGTGTTATAGCATAACACTCTAGAGTAGAGCTCATGATGGTAAAGGTTGTGGAAGTGTGGAAACCACATTCCAAGCTTCACAGGACCTTGTGGGGTTCAGTGGCTAATGTAGCATCACAACACTCTAGAGTGGGGCTTGATGATTATATAGGGTGTATGATGAGTGGTGAGGTACCCATACACCCAACTATATGAATCACAAAGCATTCATGCATGACTCAGTCGAATTTTGTAGACTATATCATTTTCGATGCACTAGTCCTTTAGGAAGTAAATCTTGCCTTAAGGTTAATTGTTGTCTTTCCAATTACACTTGTGATGTTCATTGGTATGGTTAAGTGTAACTAAGACATATGATTTTTATCATTTTATGTTTTATAAGTGAGTGCTCAAATGTAGATAAAAGGAATTTGATTAACTAATCTAAATTAACTAATTAACTAGCATTTAACTAATCCTAACATAAGCATCCAACCCCACTTTCTATACATGTCTTGAACCCATGTATTCACTACTAGGTGACCAAGCACTACGCTACTGGGTGTACCAAGTAATAACACTACTAGGATTACCAAGTGAATATGTGTTACAGTCAAAGAAGTCATACTTATGTGTGTGATCTATTTGGCTTAATTGCTTGATTAATGTAATAATTGGAAAATAATTAATAACTAATTGAAAACACTTAATAAATAATTAAAAACATTAAATACATAAATGAAATAGCTAATCTATCTACAGTACTACAAGATTTATCAGAAATCTCATCTTTATTACCACACACATTATCATGCTCAAGTACAACAATGACTGAATAAAGATCTATACACTTAATGACTCATGTTGCAAGCACTTAGGAAAAAATTCTAACGTTCAAATGGAAAAAATGCAAGAGCTCCACTACAACTACAATCTTCCTTTTTATAAATGCAACTACAAGTGCATATTTATAGTCAACTATAAGCACTACATCGATGGGGCCACCTCGATAAATGATATGATGCATCAACTAGGCCTCGTCGATGAAGCTGATATGATGAGGCTATGTCAACAAGGTCTCATTGATGCAACTAATAGAACATGACTCATCGTACCCCCATTACTGAATGAAAATTCATCCTCAAGTTCTTTTACAAAATTGGAAAGTTATGGCATTATTGACTAACTTTTCCTTAAACAAAACAAACTAACTGGCTTGACAAAAAATGGAGTGCCCAAGTGTATGGATTAACACATTATAAAAAATGATGGTGTTTAGGACACAAAATTGAATACCATGACTCAAATTTTCAAAAATTGGATAGCACATTCCTTGATGTTGTGAAGCTATTGGAGAAGATCAAATAGTCTCAAGCAATGGTGGTTCCTAAGGCTCTGAGGAACCTTCACCAGGCTCATGCATGAGTGGTGGTTAAGGTGGCTATGGCTATCCTACTACTACTATGACTTCAAGTGAGAGGTGAAAAGCATCCATTAGTGCTTTCTTTTTCTCCTTCTTACTCATGGGATCATGAACCATTCATGTAGCTTCCCCAATGTGGGTTGAAATAGGCACATCCCAAGGACACAAAATTGCTAGAAACAACTCCTTTGCATTGATGAACCAGGTGGTGAACCATTTGCATTTAATGTTGAACATCCTAACCATGTTCTTCAACTTCTAGTAGTCATTCATCTATCTATATAGGTTCTTAGTGATAGACTGTTGATCTCTAAATCGTCCTTTGAGAACATCGAGTTTAGCATTAGTAGATTGAAGCTTCTGCTTGGCATTCTTGTGGTGCTTGAACTCTACCTTATATAAGAGATGTGAGCTAGCCACTTAATTTTTAACTCTAACTATGACTATTTGGTAGTAAGCATTGCTCGGTGTGCCTAATGGAGATTGTCCAACTCCATATACTTTGTCATCTCCTTGGTTTGCAAGTCCTTTAAGTAGATCTCTACTTTGTTGTAAGCATCGATCCCATTAACAATGGGTTGCCACACTTATCTTCCTTGTTGGAGTTGCTAGAGGGCTTCATTCATTTTTTCCTTTGCCATCTGGATGTGATTTTCATTAAATTCTTTCTACAAACTGAGTTGGTCCCTGTAGTGATTTTTCACTTTCTCAAATTTGAGGGCTTCATTCTTCTAGGTGGTGATCTCAATGGCAGACTTCTAATGGAAGGTGCATACCACCTTCACTAATAGATTACAATTTTTCACAGCCAATTTTCTTAATTCAGTGTTTACCCTAGCAAGATGCTTCTACTATTGATAAATGAATTCTTACATTTGAGCTTTCTAAGCATCAACATTTTGCAAGTGATGATTCTATGCAGTCAATGCTTCATTCTCTTGGTGCATCTGATTCAAGTCCATTTGCATTGACTACATTTCAAATTTAGCTACAAACTATTTAAAGATTCCCATCACTACCTCCTTCTCATCCTTCTAAATCCATTCTTGAAGTTGTTTGATAGCTTCATCTCTTATCATTGTTATGCTGAGGATTGCTTGATTTGCAAGTTAGGCACAAAGTTTAGTAACCTCTATGCCTAAGCATTGATTTTGTTCTTGAGCCATTTCTAGTTGCCCCTCCAAGAAAATTTATTTACCCCTTACATCTAGTAGCTCTAACTAGGTTGTGATGATGTTCTCCATAAGAACAAAAATATCCAAAGTTAATTGCCTGGTTGCTACTAGTCATTTCAAAAACATTTTTTGCTAGGCTATGTTTAATTTCTCACTGACCATGCCTATGGATGTCTGCATGTCTTGAAGTGTAGATATGTCTCATATAGATTTTGTAAGTGCATTAAATGTTATGACATGGTCAACAACCACTTATGCCACTATCTCCTATTGTTAGTGCTACATCACCAAGATAGTTATCTCTTCACCTTCTTCCAACCACACCAAAAAGGTGGTAGAATTCCTAGAGATTTCTTTGAATAGATGGTGTGTTGCTAGTAACACCATCACCTCTTGAGCATTAGGATCTAACCTTGAAGGTTACTGCATTCATTGGGTAGAGAAAATGGAACCTCCCCTCTCCATCTCACTAACTGTTTAGGCCACCTTGTTATGCTGACTCGTTATTGCTTGATACATATATGGATCTACCCCACTCATTCCTACTTATTTCTCTTGTTCACTTAAGAGCTATTCTTAGATTTTTATAGATGCTCAATGGCTACATGGGCCTTTAGTTTTATTTGCTAAGTGGGTGGTGGTGGCAGCAGCTCCTCTAATTGAGTTGTTACTGGCATCTTCTCTTTCATGATCTTGGATCATGAAGCCAAAGGACTATGCCTGAGTGTATCATTAGAGTAGCGAATGATTCCTGACCTCTTACAAAGTTTCCTAATGAGGCATAGAAAGTGTAGGATCTTTCTTCCATGTTCATTTCCTTTGAAACACTTCTTAATCTCCAAGTATAGCATTTGTGGAAGATTAATAGGGAACTTTCCACTTAGAGTGATGCATGCTTAGGAAAAGAAAGTAATTACCTTACTTGGCCTCACCATTGGATTGAGGTGATAAGCTACAATCTTAAAGTAAATTTTCTACACTAGTGTGAGTGCACCATACTCCTTACGATCCACCCCATATCAATTTTGGATCACTCCTTCTTGGCCTCGGGGTCATCTTACATGGATAATTCCACCAGCTATGTTCCAATGTCAGGTAACCTAAGTGCCTATGCAATAGCTTCTACCAAGTAGGACACTTGAACGTCCTTGATATTGACTATGGATTCTAACTTTTGATTGTTCTAGAAAAGGTATGTCTCTTCCATGTACCACTCCCCACTAGACGTGATGATTGGCCACATGGGAGATGTTCATAGTTGAGTCTTGACATCCTCTAGAGCTTTCTTCAAAAATGGTTCAAAGTTAATCTCTTAAAGAATAGATTATTGAATCTCTCAACACTTGATGATATCAAGGTAGGATTGAGTTAAAGTGACTTCAATCCTTGGCATAGGAGCAAGCACTTCTCCTCATTTTAATTGTTCAGTCAGCACTTCTTCTTTTGGAATCTGTTAGATAGATTCCACTTGAGGCTTCTTAAAAAGAGGTTTCATTACATGGGTTGCCTCAAGTAGTTCTTAGACTTGTTCTTGTTGACCCCTTCTAGCTCTAGGCTACTTCTCCACAGTTGTGAGGGTTTTCTTTCCTACAAAATTTTTTGTTTGGGTACAATCTATAATCACAATAAGACCATGGATTAGCAATCATTGTGTAACCTTAAAACAATTAGGATACCTTACCTCTTAAGGATGGTTACACTTTGGATAAGTTATTATTATAGCTAATTTAATTAATTAATTATCATTTATTTATGTATTTTCATTAATAAATTATCCCAAAGGTTGTTGGAAGGGTTAACTTGTGAAAAAGCTTATGTTTATATACAGTTAAGGTTATTAACCCTTTGGGGAGTTAGAAAATTTTCCAAAAAATTTCATCAATTTTTAATCAAAAAACCTTAAATTTTATAGCCCCCACAATAAAGATCTTACCTCCAATAAGTGCAAAATCAAAAAATGGAGTGATTTGGACAAATAGTTAGGAAGTTATAAGCTCTAGAAGGTTTTGAGCTCTAAAAATTTTCAAAAACTCCCCTTGTGTTATGAGCATGTGGAAAAAACAAATTGCAAAGTGTTTGGTGGTATATATAGGGTTTTTGCATTACATCGATGAGGCCTAGTTGACTAGGCCTCTTCAACTAGGGTGGATGCATTGATGGAACCTCAACAACATAACCATTGACCATTATAGTCAAACTTTGACCTTAGTCAAACTTGCAAAATATGAAGAGTTTTTGAGTGAAATTGATGTCAAATGAAAGCTTAAAAGACCAAGAATTGTATGAAAACATGAGAAGAGGGTGGTGAAACTCATAAATTTTGGAAAAATGCAAAAATTTAATTTAGTGGATGAATGAAATGAAAGATTAAGGAGCACTAAGTAACCTACTCAATGAAATATGTGAAAGATAGGATTGTGACAATGTCAAAGGTAAGGAACATTAATTAACCAAGCCAAAAGCTATCCAAGTGGGTTATCCCCATAGTAGGCTCATGCCCTTTTGCCCTTGCATAACCTCAACTAAGAAGTCTATAGGCCCCATAGCCAATTTAATAATCATGACAAATTAAGGACCAAACTGAAAGAATCTACTCAAGAATCCCAACAAATCAAACTAAGACATAGAGCATAACGTAGAACATAGTAGTGAGGTGAGTTATGGCAGCATGGATGGATGATAGAGAAGGTGAAATGGAGTTCCAAATTGAGGTCATCAGAAGTCCAGTATGGAATTTGTATTTAAAATGACCCAAGAAGTTCCATCCTCAGTCTAGACCAAAACCATCTACTTTCAGTGACTTCGCATCCCCACTCTAAGATTGATCCACCCACTCAAGATATAAGAATGCTTCCACAAAACAACCACCATCTCACAAAGAGAGGAAAAGAGAAGTAGAAAGTAAGAGAGAGGGCCTCAGTCAGAGGGGACCTTCAATCATAGGTGCATGTTGTTTGAGTCCCATAACTAGTGCTTGTAACCCATTTATTTGTCCAAGGGATGTGCTTTGAATTCCCATCATTTTTATTTTTTTTCTATTTTTTTCAAAATTGGAACCACACCATGCAAGGACTTATTCATATTAAAGGGGTGTTCTTTGAATTTTCATTATTTTTGTTTTCTTCTTGAATGGGAACCACATCATGCAATGACATTATTTGACTTCCTATTATTGGTTGGTTTCGAACGGTAAGAAGTCCGTGAAAAACACTCAAGCACTTAAGCCAGTAGAAGAGTACAAAGAGTATTAAGTCCCCTTGAAGTCACATCCTTTACAAACATTTGAATCCTTCCTAATTCTAGAGCCACCAAGGTCGCCAATTAATTAGAAGTTTCTTTAATGAAAAGGAACCTCAAATTCCCATAATAAAGGAAACTATAGAGTTCATTGGATCGAGCAGATGATGTGGACTCACTACCTATTCCATGAAAAATAAACCATGACAAAAGCATCAAACATCATAATTCAAAAATAGAAATTAGAGATCAATAATCACACATTAAGCACAAACCATCATTAGTAGAAAACAATAGTAGCACTGTGTGCTATGGCAATAAAGCAAGTTTATTAGGAAAAATGAGGAAATACCATACTTAAATCAAACCAAATAAAGAAAAATATAAGAAAATGTAAAATAGTAAAGAAATTTTGAAGGTACTAAAGATGGTCTAAAATTAGAAAAATTTGAAAAATAAAAAAAATTGTAAAATAAATAGTTTGTAAAAATAAAAAATATAAAAAACAAAAAGTAGAAAAACTGAGAATCAAATTTGATGATTAGCATGGATGGCCATTTCTCCTATGACTAAGTTCAAATGAAGAGATTCAAAAAATAGAACGTGGTTGTCCATCCATTGAGGCAGTAGTTACACTAGCCTATCTTAGTTGTAAAAAAGGCTTTACTTGTTGGATGTTAACCAATGAAACACCACAAAAATCTTTTAAGGGTTGTGCCAGCGTCTACGGCCAGTGTCTACGCCCAACGTCTACGCCCAACGTCTACGCCCAGCGTTCACGCCCAGCGTACACGCCCAGCGTCTATGCCCAGCGTACACGCCCAGCGTCTACGCCCAGCGTTCACGACCAGCGTTCACGCCCAGCGTCTACGCCCAGCGTTCACGCCCGGTGTTCACGCTCAGTGTCTACGCCCAGCTCAGTGTACACGCTCAAGTATGGTAGGGGCACACGCTCGACGACAGGATTCCCAATGGCAACATGAAGGTGACGGCAAAGAGCAAGGATTGAAGCAAGTGGACACCCGTTGGTCTCCACGCCCGGCGTATACGCCCAGTGTACACGCCAGCTTGTAAATGTTTACGCTCAGCGTTTATGCCCAGCGTGTACGCCTAGCGTGTACGCTCAGCGTACACACCAGCTTGTAATGTATACGCCCAGCGTGTACCAAGTTTCTAAATTGTAACGCCCGGTCTGTACGCCACGTGTCTCCCTATCCGCTTTTCCCGGTAACCCTACCCCTATAAATAGCCCAATTTTCCACGTTTACCGGGTCCGCGAAAATTTACCAGAGCCGACCCAGAGCAATTACGCTGCTGAAACCCTCACACGCTCACGCTTACGCTGGAAGCCTTGCACGCTGCACACTGAACACAGTCCGCGCTTCGCCCACCGTGTCTGCCAGCTGCGTCCTTCCTGTCCACCGGGGCTTTACGTCTGCCTTGTGTCCATACACAACTGCGTTAGACCGGTGCACAACATTTTAACTCTATAATCCATTGTTTACGTTTATTGCAAGTTCTTTTATAGTTTTACATCAATTTGGCCCACTCCTCGTGCACGCTCGCTTGCATTTTCGCTCCGTCTCCGTTTGTATACGCTCGCTGTTCACGCCGTCTTCCTGTTTGCGCCCTACATCCATTCACTGTTTACGCTGTCACGCCTGTACGCTCACGCTGTGCTCATTTCAGTTTACGCCGTCACCCCCGTACGCTCACGATGTGTTCACTTCTGTTTACGTTGTTTACGCCGTGCACGCCTGATTCATTGTTTACGCCCTGTTCACATATAACCCAGCGTATAACGCTTCGGCGGCGCTCGGGGAAGTCCTTGTTTGATCCGCGTGCGGACCATCCAAGGCACTCTGCCTTCGCCCACTCCAGCTCGCCCTCAAGCGGAGGCAGGGTCAACTGTGCTCGCCCGCATCTCTTTCGGTGTTCGTCATGTTCCAGCCTTGCACCGATGATTTCGGTCGGCACAGTTTTTGGCGCTAAAAGGAGGGCCCTTCGCTAAACAGGCTTCACATCCCTCAGCGTTCACGCTGATCAGCGTCCTCGTTGCCGCTTTTGAACCAGACTCAGTGTATATGCTGCACGCTTACGCCAGCGTTCACGCTGGACACAAACCCTAACGTATACGTTGCACGCTTACGCCAGCGTTCACGCTGGACACAAACCCTAGCGTATACGCTGCACGCTTACGCCAGCGTTCATGCGGGACAGCCTGTAAACTCATCTACGCCACCGCATATACCGTTATCCATATCAATTCCACACACTCAAATCGCCCATAATTATGAATCCGATCGACATCACTGCTGCTACTACCCAGAACGTTAACATTTCAGACACAACAACTGTCCAGCAACCCACCGCACAACCTATGGGAGGGCAATCCACAATGGGGCCCCGTCGATCGTTGAGGTTGCAAGGGAGAGACCCTGCCGCTAATATCATAAGCCAAGACGAATATAACTTCATTTGCATTAAGATACAAGCTGGCCTGGCAGTAGACCGGGCTGAGATGGAAGTAAAAAGGCAATTTGAGATCTTTTACAGAGGGGGGTATGAATTCATCCCTTCCCCATACGACGTAATCCCCATTCCGGAGCAATTCTCGGAGCTCTTTACGCAGCTCCTTCTGCATAGGAGCCAATCGTTAGACCAGGTTACGGTAGAACCACAACGGGATGAAGAGGACGAATTCGCTGCGCAATCTGAGCATGAAGATTCCTATCATACTCTCAGTCCGCATAACCACGTGAACCCTGTATTTAACCCGGACGTAGGGGAAACCATACCTCCGCAACCCATTACCTCTAACCACACCCAAGCACTGTTACAAGGAACATCCGCGTCAGCTCAAGTCCCTCCCCAGGGCCACCCTTTGTCGAATGCCTTCCCTTTTACACTTGCAGGTTCATCCTCACAAGAACCGCCCCCTCACAGCAACCTAGGAGTGACGTTTCAAGCCCAGTCCCAAGTGGTAAGAATGCCACACGTTATACCTGTGTCCACACCCGCTCATTACATCCCTCATATCCAAACACACGCGCCCCCTTTCACTGCCATAACCCAACAAGGAGCTTCCTCGTACAACATGGCCGGACAGTGGCCGATGACGGGCACGACGTCGCACCAGGTTTCCCACCACTACATACCACCCCATACGTTGCCACCGATTCATGTACCTCAGACACAGCCACGACAACAACAACAACAGCTTCCTCTCTATAATGTAGTGCCCTTGATGCCATCTACTATACACTTCCCGCAAACGCAACCCCCAACGACGCAACTCTCAGCCCTTCAGTCAACCGTTCAATAGTCTAACCTATACAACGCGTCACAAGCCCAAACCACCTTACTCCCAAACGCTCAGGATTGGGCAGATGTCAAAAGAATGATGCAGGAATTGATAGACGAGGTAAAACGCCTCAAGACCGTCAGCGATGGGGAGACGAAAGTGATAGATTTCTACAATGACGACCCTATCAGCTCCTCTGTCCCACCTTTAACCCTGCCCAAAGGTGTTCCTTTGCCAACATTAACCAAATATAATGGTGAGACAGATCCCAACGCCCATCTCATAACATTTGGATTGGAATGTGCCCTGCTCCAGGCTTGGCCCCACACTGTCCTCCGGGTGTTCCCCATGTCCCTCATGGGAAGGGCACTCGATTGGTACCGTGCCTTGCCCAGGAACTCCATCTGCGCTTTGGATGACCTTATACGCCAATTTGTGACCCGGTTCAA
>MNCI01001005.1:437270-505770 GCA_015680685.1 Gnetum montanum
TTTGGAGTTGTGTTTGCAGGATGACGCTCGGAAGTGCTCGTACGAGAGCGTGTTTCATCATAAGTAGCAAGATGAGGCAATGTCCATTCGTTCACCTGGCAAGACTAAATCGAATCGTTAACCCGCATATTCCCGTTCCCCGAAAACCCACTATCTGTCTATCAAACCACTGCACGCTGCGAAACGCAACAGCAGTCGGAACACATAGAACACAAGATTCGCGCATGAGTACAAGTGCAAAAAAAAAAAAAAAAAAAAGAAAAAAATTCCTATCGCATGGCTTTGGCTCTACGCTAACGGTTTACCCAAAGAAGGGAGCTGTTCCTCCAAAGAATGCAAAACATCACCCCGTGGCTTTGGTAGTGACAACTGGTTCTCTTGAAAAACCACCAAGAGCACCGTTCCGCCAAAGGACGCACATCGCACGCTTGAGTTCCGAGTCGGCTGAAAGACGGCTATCGACAAGGACCGGCATGCCGCACACCTGAGCACCCTACTCTCCCGGCATGGTCTCTCGGGCAACGACCGATCCCCACGATCCCTTCCTTCCCACCTGTTTCCACTCTGACCCTTTCAATCCCATTTACCATTGGGCACGGTACGATGAGGTCTTGCCAAGTGATAGGGGACAAGGCTTTTATCGAGCTGCTCGTGGTGTTTTGCGCTTCTTTGTCGATGCTTCTTGGGTCGATTCCTCCAAGCATCAACAAAGATGGGCCAATGAAACACCACAAAAATCTTTCAAGGGTTGTGCCAGCGTCTACGCCCAGCGTTCACGCCCAGCATTCACGCCCAGCGTCTACGCCCAGCGTACACGCCCAGCGTCTACGCCCAGCGTACACGCCCAGCGTTCACGCCCAGCGTCTACGGCCAACGTTCACGCCCGGTGTTCACGCACAGTGTCTACGCCCAGCTCAGTGTACACGCTCAAGTACGGCAGGGGCACACGCTCGACGACAGGATTCCCAATGGCAACATGAAGGTGACGGCAAAGAGCAAGGATTGAAGCAAGTGGACACCCGTCGGTCTCCACGCCCGGCATATACGCCCAGCGTGTACGCCCAGCGTACACGCCAGCTTGTAAATGTTTACGCTCAGCGTGTACGCCCAGCGTGTACACTCAGCGTACACGCCAGCTTGTAATGTATACGCCCAGCGTGTACCAAGTTTCTAAATTGTAATGCCCGGTCTGTACGCCACGTGTCTCCCTATCCGCATTTCCCGGTAACCCTACCCCTATAAATAGCCCAATTTTCCATGTTTACCGGGTCCGCGAAAATTTACCAGAGCCAACCCAGAGCAATTACGCTGCTGAAACCCTCACACGCTCATGCTTATGCTGGAAGCCTTGCACGCTGCACGCTGAACACAGTCCGTGCTTCGCCCACCGTGTCTGCCAGCTGCGTCCTTCCTGTCCACCGGGGCTTTACGTCCGCCTTGTGTCCCTACACAACTGCGTTAGACCGGTGCACAACATTTTAACTCTATAATCCATTGTTTACGTTTATTGCAAGTTCTTTTATAGTTTTACATCAATTTGGCCCACTCCTCGTGCACGCTCGCTTGCATTTTCGCTCCGTCTCCGTTTGTATACGCTCGCTGTTCACGCCGTCTTCCTGTTTGCGCCCTACATCCATTCACTGTTTACGCTGTCATGCCTGTACGCTCACGCTGTGCTCATTTCAGTTTACGCTGTCACCCCCGTACGCTCACGTTGTGTTCACTTCTGTTTACACTGTTTACGCCGTGCACGCCTGATTCATTGTTTACGCCCTGTTCACATATAACCCAGCGTATAATGCTTCGGCGGCGCTCGGGGAAGTCCTTGTTTGATCCGTGTGCAGACCATCCAAGGCACTCTGCCTTCGCCCACTCCAGCTCGCCCTCAAGCGGAGGCAGGGTCAACTGTGCTCGCCCGCATCTCTTTCGGTGTTCGTCACGTTCCAGCCTTGCACCGACGATTTCGGTTGGCACAACCAACTACTTTTTATTTGGGTTGTTAGGCTTGTAGATCAACATGGCCCTAGAGGGAAAGGTTTGATCAATTATATAAGGTTCCTCTCACAATGTTTGATATTTTGTCTTTTGGGATACAAGTGCAAGGTTCCAGTAGTGAACCTTATCTCCTAGTTGAAGTTTTACTTTCCTAATTTTAAGGTCATGATGTTGCTTGCTAAATTCCTTATTCACCTCATTCAAGGATAGGACCACCAATTGATTTTCATCTAGCATGTTTAGGATGATTAGTCTTTCTTTTTTTGCTAGACATAGGTCAAGGTTTACATCATAGGTCGTTGAGAGTGCATGGAGCTTGGATTGAATCATAAGCATTGGAAGTTTTTTGTACACTAACTCATAGAGAGAGTAGCCAATAAGAAGTTTCCAAGTTGAACGATCAGCCCAAGGAGCATCATTAAGCTTTCTATTCCAACCCGTCATATATTTCCTAATAGTTCATGTTAGTATATTTGTAATCTCCCAGTTGGTTACCTCTTCTTGACTATTGTCTTGGGGGTGATAAGATGTTGTTAATTTATGTTCTACCCCCAAGCATTGCATTAATTTTCTAAATGTGGCACCTGTGAAATGAGTTCCATTTTTAAAAATTAGTGAATGTGGAATCCCAAGCCCTTTCACAATATTTTGTTGTACAAATCTAGCAGCAGTGGATGATGTACAATTAGTAACGACTACTACTTTTTCCCATTTTGTGTAGTAATCAACTGCTACTATAATATAAAACTTTTTGATAGACATGGGTGTGATGGAATCCATGAAATACACATTCCACATGTCCAAAGGTTCTAGTGGTTGAATCCACTATTGAGAACCTTCCATGCAAGTGGTCATTTCCCCATCTTGTTGACAACATTCACAAGACTTGATGAACTAGTGAGCATCCCTAAAGATTGTAGGCCAATAGTATCTTCCCATTAGAATTTTTATCGCTATGCATCTCCCTGCATAGTGGCCTATGTAAGGCCCTTTGTGAGCATCCTAGAGAACATGTAGTTGATTTTTGTTAGGGACACACCAATGAATTAGGCCATTGGCACACACCTTCTAAAGGTGTCCGTGGATTTCCATGAAGTATTTGGCATGATGAAGAAATTGTTGCATTTTTCTAAAATCCAAGTCTTGTGACATCTCCTGAGTGAGAAGATAGGTGAGGATGCCATTATGCCATATTATTTTCATAGGAGTTTGTTCACTTATTTCTCATGTAAAGAGAAGTTCATCTAGAAATTGATTAAGGAGTAGGCTCTCCTCCTCTTTATTATCCCATCTTAAGTAAGAGAGATGGTCAGTGATCACATTCTTGGTCCCTTTTCGATCTACCATCATGAGATCAAATTCCTATAAGATCACAAGCCACTATAAGACATGAGGGCTCACCATCAACTTATTTATGAGGAACTAGATTGCATTATGATTTGTATGCATAAATACTTTGTAACCAATCACATAGTGCCTAAAATTCTCTAGCATCTAGACTAGTCTGGTGCTTTTAGGATTGGTGCTTTTAGGATTGGTGCTTTTACAAGTTTCTCCTTTAATTATTGGAATGTATGTTTACATTTCTTGGTCTAGCTGAATGATGTATCTTTCTTTGTAAGCCCTACCAATGGCTTTGCAACCATAGAAAAATTCTCTATGAATAGCTAGTAGTAACCAATGTGTCCAAGGAATGACTAAACAACTTTAATGGTCTCTAGTTGGCATGTTATTCCTTAGATGACCCTTATTTTTTATGAATCTACCTCAATCCATTTTTGTGAAATTTGATACCCTATCACAATGCTTTCTTGGACCATGGGATGGATCTTTTGCCAATTAAGTCATAGATTTGTTTCCACACATCCTTTTAGTGCTTGATCAAGTCAATCCAATGCTTGCTCAAAGGTAGCTCCATAGGTGAAAAATTCATCCATGAAGACTTCAACACCACTACCAATTTGCTATTGAAAAATACTAAGGACCAAGCATTGAAGTGTTGCAAGGGCATTGCACAAACCAAATGGCATCTTAAAATATGCAGAAGTCCCTTAAGAACACATGAATGTCGTCTTGGCTTGATCTTTGGATGCAATTTGGATTTGGTTATAGCCACTCTAACCACCCAATAAACTTAATAAAAATGCTCGAATATGATGTCTAACATTTGATCTACAAATGACAAAAAAATGATCTTTAAATTTTTTCATATTCAATAGCCTGAAGTCAATGCAAACTTGCCATTTTCCACTCTTCTTTGGTACAATTACAAGTGGACTAACCCACTCACTATCTGCGATGGGATAGATGAACCCCACCTTGAGGAATTGCTCTATTTCTTCCTTGATGATTTGCTTGAATTTGATGTTTGATTTCTTTTGTGGCTACCTTCTGGGCTTCATGGCTAGGTCGATGTAGATGTGATGCTAGCATATCCTTGGATCAATTCTTATTAGCTCTAGATATGACCAAGCAAAGGCTATTGACCATTTATTCACCACTTTCAATAACTTTTCCTTTTGCTCAGGAGCAAGTTTGGCATTAATTATGACCACTTTACCATTCTTTAGAAATGCATACTACATACCAACTAGTAAAGTTTTTAGTTCTAAGAGCCCTTGCTTGAAGTGATCAAGGATTTCCAACTCTTCCCAACAACTATCATCATCTTCATTAGAGAGTTGGAAATGAACTTCTTCAATTTTATCCATGCCTTCAACATATGCACATGTTAGGCTCTCAATTGGCTTCATGAATATTGTGTTGTTATCTAAATTAGCTACCAACCACTAGGTGCCCTCCTACTTTGTAGTTGTTATGTACAAACACCTTTGAATTTTAATTTCTTGTTCACACTCATTGCATGACTTAATGTATGTACTATTAATTGACCAAATCTTTTGCATGCAGTTGCACCCATTATCATTGTATGTGATGCATGGAATACACTTCTTCTCAATATTTCCTAGCTCATTTTCTTTGGATATTTCTAAAGATAGGTCCCTTATGTCCATTCTTGCATTAACCATGCTTAACCAAGCTCTTCCCATGATGATGAAAAATTCATTTTTTTAGTTGTCCACCTTGATTACTAGAAAATCAATAGGATAGGACCACCCACAAACTATGGTCACAATGTCCTATACTAAACCCAAAGGAATAGTAATTTAATGATCTACTAATTCTAGATGAATGTTGCTCTTCTTAAGAGGTGGTAGGTTTCAGGCCTTGAACATGTCATGGGAGATGAGGTTAACTCTGGAACTAGAGTCAAGAAGAGTCTTTCATGGCTCTTGTCTAGCAATCTATAGAAAAATGAGTGGACGTATTAGATTAGATCTTTTTTTAGGAATATTACCAGCCTTGATCCAGTTAGAAACAACATGAGTTAGCATTATAGTGCAGATCCTAGGTGGCACTTGATTTGAAGGGCACTTGAAGGTATTTGATGCAGAGGATGAGGATGCTAGAGATGTAGGGCAATCAGCTAGATTAGATTGTGAGGGATAAAGAGGACTACTGGGCTGAAATAAAGGTCTTTTTCTTGAATGATTATCCAAATCACTTGGTTGAAAAATTAGTTGTGAGAGTACAGCCCTCATAGCATTTCATTGTTGCAACTGTGAAGGAATCTCACCCTGCATGGATGGAGCAAAAGGTAACTAGATTGAAAGTGGAGCTATATGTGCAAAGGGATGTGAAGGATGATATGGATATGAATATGGATTTTTCATTTAAGTAGATGATGAATGTGTTAGGTGGTACTTTGGAGGGTAATAGTGATGTTGGAATGATGTATGACTTGTAGAGCTTCTAGGGAGATGAGCTACAGAACATAGTACCTATATAGATCTAGTTGCCTTTAAGGGTATTACTACGTTTGTGATGGCATCCCCTATGATTATGGTTGGAATAATTTTTGGTATTGTTTATAAGGTTGTGGTGAAGTTCCACTTAGGTAGTAAGCTTGTTGTTGCTGGTGGAACTATCTTGGACTACCTTGAGGGTAAGGCAATCATCTTGGAGCTTACCTACATGCTAGGCAACAATTCAATGCATACACTCTAGACTCCTATAAGTGTGACACCATAGTGAAACATCCCTTTGGATGTTTGTATTGGCATATGTCATATTTAGTTTCATAATAAGAGTCAGACTCCACAATTTCCTCTATTGCAACAGCTTTGCGCTTACCTCTTTGGTAGCCACATTTAGCTTCTTTTCACCTGTTGTGATTACAATCACTATTTTTCTCTTTGGATTCTTCAGTAATCTTTAAAGTGGTTTAAAATTTTTCATCCAAAGAGTCCCATAACTTCTCAACCTTGGCTGAAATATCAAAAATAGATTTTTGGATGGGTAAGATCTTTCTATTAATCACTTCATGAAATGGTGACTCCTCCTCGTTACAAAATTGGACCTCTCATTTTCTAATGGATGGATTCCTATTATACTCTTAAGAACTTTCTTTTTTTTTGTAGCTCACCTTCTTCTTTTGCTACCTACTTAATTAGCCTATGGATTTGATGAGATCTCAATTCAGACAATCTTCCTTGGGCATACACCCCAATGGTTCTTCCTATTTTTGCTCCAAGCCCATCTATGATGTGGCAAAGTTGTTCTCTCTAATAATAACCATGGCTAGGGCATCAATGTAAAAGTTAATAGTAGTAGTCCATGATGGCACATCATGTGCTCCCTATTTCTAGCCTTGGATTTTCCTTTTCAAATTAGACACTTTGGAGTACATCTGATATTTTTCATTGAATAGCTCTAACATAGTACTCCATCTTTAGATGGACTCCAGTTCTAATAACTAATACCAACTTTTAGCTTCCTTAATGAGTATCCTTGGGAAAATATTGAGTTTCTACCACTTATTTTCTATGTTCTGTAAGGCACAGGCATCATGAAAATCTTGTAGATGTGTTTGTAGATTAGAATTATATCCCCCCTCAAATCTTGGGATATTGTTCATGTCTAGGTGCTTAATTTAACTATCCTTCATATGCCTGGTTGGAATTTTAACTACCTCTGTAATGTTAAGCATACTTTAAGTCACCAATAGAGGTTCATCATCATCATTTCATTGATGACACTAATGATGGTTTCAGCCACCCCTTTGATTTTGGTGACCTTCACAATTATTGTTATCTCTTTAATTACCTTCATCGCAGTTGTTTCGATGGTAGGTTCCATGAGATCCATCAGATGAAGAGGAATGTTTAGAATTGGATGAAGAGTAAGGTGGATCACCATCACCACCATAGTGTCTTCCATCACTTCTACACTTATTACGATCATCATCCTTACATCCCTTATTGTTGTGGTGTTTACTCGAGTCCCTTCCTTGGCTATCACTTTTTCCTGAACCTAATATATGAATAGTGGATCATAGATTCAAGGTCACACCCTCATCATTAGTAGTAAGGGATGGAGAATCTTCATGTTGAGAACATTTAGTAGGAGGATCCTCAATGTCATCTTGATTTAGTAGAAATAAGGGTTTGGTGTAATGTTTTCCATTTTTAGCTTCATAGAGTTTCTCTTAATGTTGATCTCATTTGTGTTGTCTTTCAGTGGGATAGTAATTTCAAGTGTCATATCCATCCAAAATGTATTCTTTATGAAGATTTTCTATGCCCAACCTTTTAAGGATCTTAAATAGCATCCCATGCACAGATCTATCAAAGGGCAACATGATGCTGCCCTCCATATCATACCATCATAGCTGTTCATTTTGATGTAGAATGAAGGTGAAGTTCAACACAAACTCATATAGCTGACTGTATAGCACCTTGCATTCTTGTGGGATCAATGGTTTGGTATCTTCATGCTTGTGAGAAGAAGAAGATATTTTGCAAAACAAAATGAAATTATTAGTGTGCATTTATAATTTTATGTATAGTGGGAATGATATTGACCTTGAAGTTCATACAACGATATTAATGGTATTCACTTAGACCTAAATAGTACACATTCCACAAACAAAGTCCCTGTTAATGGTGCCAATGATGAGTAGCAAGGTACCCCTATGCCCAATCATATAAATCATGAAGCATTCACACATGACTCGGTCAAAGTTTTTCGACTTTATCATTTCTAGTACACTAGTTCTTTAGGAAGTAAATCTTGCCTTAACATCAATCTTTTTCTTCGTAATTAGACTTGTGCAATTGAGGCATCCAATTTTATTATTTTGTGTTTTATAAGTTGGTGCTCAAATGTAGATAAAAGGAATTTCATTAACTAATCTAAATTAACTAATTAACTAGCATTTAACTAATCCTAACATAATCATCTAATCCCACTTTTTGTACACATCCTAAACCCATGTATCCACTGTTGGGCAACCAAGCATTACACTACTAAGCGTACCAAGTAATAATGTTGCTGGGATTACCAAAAGAATACATGTTATGCTTGAAGCGATCATACTTATGTGTGTAATCTATTTGGATTAATTGCTTCATTAATGTAATAACTATAAAATAATTGAAAACATTTAATAAATAACTAAAAACATTAAATGCATAAATGAAATACCTAATCTATCTAGAGTGCTACAAGGTATATTAGAAAGCTCATCTTTATTGTCACACACATTGTCATGCTTAGATACAATAATGCTCAAATAAAGATCTGTACACTCAATGACTTCTATTGTTGGCACTCAAGAAAAAATTCTAACTTTCAAATGGAAAAAATGCAAGAGCTCCATAGCAACTACAATCTCTCTTTTTATAAATGTGGCTACAAGCATGTATTTATAGTTGACTATAGGCACTACATTGATGGGGCCATGTCGATGCATGATATGATGCATTAACTACGCCTCGTCGATGAAGCCTGGATGATGAGGCCTCATTGATGAGGTCTCATCGACCAAAATGATAGAATGTGACTCATCAATGTGGATCCTTTAAATCACATTTGAGAGCAACAAAGTCTGAAGGTATGGTTGTGATCTACCCTTTGAGTGTGGAGTACTCAAGTTGGGAAACCACATAAATTTGATGTGTGTGCTTTGTCTCATAAAGTTTTGATTTAGAATTCATCCTCCACTTCTAAGTTCTATGATCCATAGGATGAAAAACTACCAAGAACTATAGAATGCTATCAAGGTATTTGATATTGAGTAAAAATAATATATAGCCTAGTTTATCAATGTTAAGGAGCTATTTCTAGCCCATATTTGGGGATGTCACATGGACCATGTATGATCCTCAAAGAAATAAGGAGAAGATGAAAGCATTGCTAGATTCTTTCCATCTTCTACCAAAAGTTGCAACTACATTAGGACAACCTCAGAAACCATAGCCTCAATAACAACCAACGCATGCACCAGAGGTAGGAGAAGGTAATTTGGCATCATTGGAATCTCCACCACCTAGGAATATTTTATTTTCTTCTTTTCTCCAAGATGCTAGAGGGGTTTGGCTATCAATTTTTGTAATGGTGTTTAATTCTATCATCATGAACATCCATTTTTGTAAAAGTTGTAAGTCGTACACTTGGAAACTTAGAATATACTTATTTGAATCATTGTGTCACTCAATAATCCCATACCTTCCCAAAATTTTGTAAAAGCCTTGTTCCTCCTTTGGTTCACTCAAGGATGATTTTTCATTCAGTCATGGGTGTATGATAAGTCATGGTCACTAGATTGCGTTAACGTGTACCTATTGATGTTATTCCATTGATGCATACATATCGACACATACTTTGATGTGTCAACATAGTGTCTAGTCTTTCCTATAAATGTGTGCATAACTACCACATTAATTATATCTAATCATTAGCCTCTAGCTAAGTTCTTGAAATTTTATCTTCCTACAGTTAGAAAACTTTCAAAGTGCTAGCAGTAGGAGTTGAGGAGTATACAGATCTTTATTTGAGGACTGATGTACTTGAGCATCTTAGTGTGAATAAAAATAAAGATGAGATTTCTTGATAAACCTTGAAGCACTTGAAATTAGCTTAATATTTACTTCATGCATTTAATATGCATGTAATTTACTTTATTACATTTAGGTAATTAATTCATAATTATTAATTAATGCATATAAGTACTATCACTTTGAGCATACATTAATGCTTTGTAATCCTAGAAGCACTTAATTCTTGGTAACCTAGTAGTGTTGCAATGTGTTTAGGAGGTGTATAGAATGTGAGAACAAATGATTATGTTAGGATTAGTTAAGTATTAGTTAGTTTTTAGATTGATTAAACATTTAATTACTTTATCCTTTCACTTAGAAGAATTAAATGAAAAACATAAAATGATAAAAATCATGTGCCTCAACTACACTTAACCATACCTTTTCACTTCACTTCACAAGTGAAACTATGAAGGAAATCATCATATCTTTTAGATTCACTGCCTAGACCAAGTGTACTTAGAGAGATAAAGTCTATGGAATTCAACCAAATTGCTTAGTGAATGCTAGTGATTCATATGGTTGGGTGTAAGAACTACTTTTTGCTCTTCAACTTTTATTTTGTTAAATTTTTTTCTCAACAGTTTCTAACTTGATGCTTCAAGATCTATTAAAATTTTTATTTTTTGATGACCAAGAGTCAACCACAACTTCAACATAAGTTATGGTTTATAATACTACAAGTCGTGGTATTACAACATGAGCTATGAGTTGGTTGACAACAAAGATTAAGAATTTCTAAGGATGCCATGACTTCATGAGGAGTCATGGTAAATTTACCTTATTTGAATGTCCATCATGAATGGATAGTTATTCATGATCATTACTCCATAAGATTACCATGAGTCATGATGAAATTTTCTTAAGTGAATTTGAATCACGAGACAATCAAGGGTCATGGTTGACAACTTTGTATCAATCATGAGAAAATCATGAGTTATGGTTGACACCATGACATGATCAAAAGTTGTGATTAACATGAAAAATTAATCACGAGTCATTTTATTTAACCATAAGTTGGTCAAAAGTTATGGTTTGAAGATAAATGATCTCAATAATACCATGAGTCATGATGGAATTGTAGTCTTGAAGCTTGGAATACCATGACTTGATGACAAATCATGGTTAAACTATTTTTTGAGAATTTCTTAATGTTGGATAATCAAAATATGATGAATGTTATATTTCAAGGTTCTCCATAAAATGTTCTATCTCAAATAAATATGTACAAATTCCTTTCTGATGAGTGGCGAGGTACCCCTACACTCAACCATACGAAACAAGCGTAGCACATGCGATCTGGTCGAACTCCGCAGACTAAATGCCTAAACGCCCCATGGAACACTTGGGGTTAATCATTTGTTGTCTTCCCAAACTTACTTTTTGTTGTCATGGTGTATGGTTAAGTAAGTCCAAGGTATATGATTTTTATAGCTTTTAATATTTTTCTCCTATGCTAAGGGGTGAAGGGTTGAGAAAGCTAACTAACTCTAACTAAGGACCTAAATCTAAATTAACTAGTGTCAGCATCTATTCCCACTTACCATACACACCCTGAACTATGCAACTGTGGCTACCAAATGCTAATCATTACTGGGATTACCACATGTAACGCATGTGCTCGAAGTGGTCTTATTGAGGCACTTAACTAGCCTAAACATGATGAGCAGCCAATTTCTTGACTAGTCATACACACCCATAGATTCTCATAGTCAAGTCGTACTTATCTCGCATTCTAGGAGTTGAGAGTGAGAGAGACTAATCACGATGAGTAGCCGATTCCTTGATTAGCCGTACACATTCGTCAATGCTCGTAATCAAGTCATATTCATGCCATGCTAATGCAGGTAATAAATAACATGTAATAAACCTATTCCATGCACTACAAGGTTTATCCACAAAGCTCATCTTTATTGCCATACACAACTTACGTTTAGGTACAAACTGCTCGAATAAAGATCCATTCACTTGGGGACTCCTATTGCAAGAACATGGAAAAATATTCTATCTCTAGAGTAATCAAACTGCCATAGTTTTTCTACTTTTAGCCTAGGATGAGAAATGAGGGGAGTGCTGCCTCTTATTTATAGATTTTGCGACGAACCGCAATATCGGGTATGCGATATCATAGGGGACAATGTGATATTGCATATGTGATATCGTGGCCTATGCGATATCGTGTCTCATCATACCCCCATGACTAAATGAAAACTCATCCTTGAGTTCCTTACGATAATATTGGGCAACTATGGAATTATTGAGGGGAATGGAACTAATGGGATGACATGTGAATGAATCATTATTACAAGACTTGACAAAATTTGTGTTCATAAAAACAAGGTGAACACCTTATTACAATGACATCAGGCCTTTGTTGGTAGCTGAGAAAGAAAGAGAGAAAGAAGTGTTACTGCTACCAATGCCAAGATTGCACCTTCATTGTCCATCTGTATGTGCGTTGTCGATCTTGCTCCTTGCATAGCTGCTGTAGCGCTGCTCCATTCCAAGTATTTGCTCCAGATCCAATTCGTTGTTTGTACGGTTGCCATCTGCACACACAACACAATCTTATATTAGCAAGGGTAAATGAATCATCATGTAATTGATACCTTTCTTCAGTGAGGGTGATGAGTGGCAAGGTACCCATACACTCAACCATACGAAATGAGCATAGCACGCACAATCCAGTTGAACTCTGTAGACTAAATGCCTAAACGCCCCATGGAACACTTGGGTTTAATCATTCGTTGTCTTCCCAGACTTACTTTTTTTTATCATGGTGTATGGTTAAGTAAGTCCGAGGTATATGATTTTTATAGCTTTTAATGTTTTTCTCCTATGCTATGAGGTGAAGGATTGAGAAACTAACTAACTCTAACTAATTTCCTAAGTCTAAATTAACTAGCATCAGCATCCATTCCGACTTACCATACACACCCTAAACTATGCAAGCATGGCTACCAAACACTAATCGTTACTGGGATTACCACACGTAACGCACGTGCTTGAAGTGGTCATACTGAGGCACTTAACTAGCCTAAACGTGATGAGCAGCCAATTCCTTGAATAGCCGTACACACCCGTAGATGCTCGTAGTCAATTCGTACTCATCCCGCATTCTAGGAGTTGAGGGTGAGAGAGACTAATCGTGATGAGAAGCTGATTCCTTGATTAGCAGTACATACCCGTAGATGCTCGTAGTCAAGTCGTACTCATCCCACATTCTAGGAGTTGAGGGTGAGAGAGACTAATCACGATGAGCAGCCGATTCCTTGATTATCCATACACATTCGTTAATGCTCGTAATCAAGTCATACTCATGCCATGCTAATGCAAGTAATAAATAACAAGTAGGAAATAACATGTAATAAAACTATTCCATGCACTACAAGGTTTATCCACAAAGCTCATCTTTATTGTTGTACACAACTTGCATTCAGGTACAAACTACTCGAATAAAGATCTGTTCACTTGGGGACTCCTACTGCGAGCACATGGAAAATATTCTATCTCTGGAGTGATCAAACTGTCAGAGCTTTCCTACTTTAAGCCTAGGATCAGAAATGAGTGGAGTGCCACCTCTTATTTATAGATTTGACGACGGACCGCGATATCGCGACGGTGGTGATATCGCATATGCGATATCGTGGCCTATGCGATATCGCATCTCATCATACCCCCATGACTGAATGAAAACTCATCCTTGAGTTCCTTACAATAATATCAGGAAGGTATGGAAATATTGAGGGGAATGGAACTAATGGGATGACATGTGAATGGATCATTATTACAAGACTTCACAAAATTGGTGTTCATGACAACAAGGGTAACACCTTATTACAATGACATCAGGCCTTAGTTGGCAGCTGAGAAAGAGAGAGAGAAAGAAGTGTTGTTGCTGGCAATCCAAGATTATGCCTTGTTGTCCATCCATAAGTGCACCATCTATCTTGCTCCTTGCATAGCTACTGTAGTGCTTCTCCATTCCAAGTGTTTTCTCCAGATCCAATTCGTTTTTGCATGTCCACCATCTGCACACACAACAGAATCATATATTAGCAAGGGTAATTGAATCATCATGTAATTGATACCTTGCTTCAGTGTAAACTCATTGGGTAGGTTGTGGTATGGCTGATATGGATCTGGGAATATATTAATGATGACTACCGAAGATGTAGGGGTTAGGAAGAAAATCAAAAATTTTAGGGCTAGGAGAAAATCAAAAAAATCGGGCCCCATACCCCCATGACTAATCATGAACCTCCGGTAACATTAGAATGGAAAAATAAAAGGAGTAAGAAAGATAGGTAAAAAGGAACAACTATAGCATCGATGAAATGGATGTCAAGATGGAAATGAACAAAATAAAATTAATTGCAAAATGTTAAGGGAAAGAATTTAGCTAATGCACCAAATAGGAATGTCAGTGAGTCCTTCCCAAAGTAGGCTCATGCCCTTAATGCCCTGAAAAACCCACATTCAAGAGTCCTTAGGCCCTGGGAATGTCATTGGGAACAAGAGTTAAAGTCTTAACCACAAGAATTTACCGAAAAGAAAACAATGCATTAACCAAAATATATACACTAATGATACAACCGGCAATGAGGTGAACAATGGAAAGAAGGATGGAGAGAAGAAAATGGAATGGAATCCCAAGAACAAGGTGGTGTACAACCCCTTGTGTGTTGCATGATTAATGTGACTCGGCAGATCTCATTCCAACTCTGGCCTCAAACCAACCACATCTAGTGAGTTCGCATCAATGCATTTGGCTAAATCATAAACTGGAGTAATGAGAATGCTTCCCCCAAAAGCCACCACCATTCCAACAAAAAAAACGAGAGAATGGGAAGCGAGAAGGGCCTTAGTTAGAGGGAACACTTTGGTTCCTTAACTAGTGCTTGTTGCCCAAGTTTATTCTATCTAAGGGGTGTGCTTTGAATTCTCACTTAGTTGTTTTTTTATTTTTATTTTTGAATTTTTTGTTTTGTATTTTTATGCATGAGAACCATACCATGCAAAGACTTTTTATTTTTATGGTCTCAGCTTCCGATAATTGGGTAACATCGGAACAGTGAGAAAACTCAAAAAGAAAAGATCTAAGCACCCAAGAGAACAGCCAACACAAAAACATTAAGTTCCCTTGAATTCACACCCTTTTTAAACAATGAGTCCTTCCTTAGTTTGAGACATACCCAGTCACTGATTTTTTTAAGTTCTTTATTAGAAAGGGACTATACATTTCCAAGCCGAGAGAGACCATAGAACTGGTGGATGGATGGATGAAGTGAACTCATTTCCTACCATATCAAAAGAAACATACCTTAGTATCAACATTGTGACTTAAAGGTAAAAACCAAACATTAGTAATCAATATGAAAATAGTTTATACCATCATTCTGAACACTTATTGGATGACAAACTTCTTGGACTAAGTGCCTATGCGCTTTTGTGGAACGATAACTGGTTGGTTAATCATGGTATTCCCAAACATACTTGTATGTTACAGTTGTATGGTTAAGTAAGATTGAGGCATATGATTTTTATGGCTTTTATGTGTTTTATATCCTATGCTAGTAAGGAGGGGGAGAGAGATAACTAAGTAACTTTTCTAATTTAACCATTCATTAACTAAGTTCTAATTACTCCTAACACCAGTATCCATTCCCACTTGCTGTACACATCCTGAACTAGTGTAACACTGCTGGGATTACCAAACACTAATCATTACTGGGTTACCAAGCGCTACACGCATGCTCGAAATAGTCGTATTGAGTGTATTTAACTAAGAGGGTGGTAGGGTGAAGGAAATCATTAATCAACTAAGAAAGGATTAAATAATAATTAATCACTAATTAATCTATTCTATATGCTGCAAGGTTTATCATAAAGTTCATCTTTATTGCCATACACAAAGTGTGCTTAGGTACACAATGCTCAAATAAAGATCCGTTCACTCTATGACTCCTACTGTCGGTGCGCAGAAATAATTCTAACTCTAGAGGGAAAAAATGGCAAGAGTTTGGCTAAGGGACTAACTTCTAATGTGGAGACCAAGGGCGTCGTCTCTTATTTATAAGAAAGGAGACAGGCCGCCATATCGGGTACTCATTTCCTACCATATCAAAAGAAACATACCTTAGTATCAACATTGTGACTTAAAGGTAAAAACCAAACATTAGTAATCAATATGAAAATAGTTTATACCATCATTCTGAACACTTATTGGATGACAAACTTACAGGGTGGATATACACACACAAAAAAAAATAGAAAAAGTATAATGATGTTGTAAAACAAAAATTAGAAAAGTTAAAGAAATTTGTAAAACAAAAATGTGTAAGACAAAAACATGTAAAACAAAAATGTGTAAAATAAAAATAAGGGAGACAAAAATTGAAAAAAAAATGAAGGGCCCATATAATTAGCATAGGTGGCCATCTCCCCCATGATTGAGTTGTAAGGGAGAGATCTAAAATAACGAGCGTCTATTTGAATTTCTAAGAAGTACCCAACTTCTCCGGATTGATGATCTTAGATTAAGGGGTGGAAGTTGGTGATGCTCATGTTCCAATGTATATATGCTTTAATTGTTAGCATGAGTTACCTCAGTTTGTTCTATGCATATTTTTCTGCTCTTTCGAGTAGCTGTCAACCATGGGGTGTCTACTGCTTCTTGTGTGGTTGCTACATACAGGCATCTTTGTTGGAAAATTTCGTGGGTATACATGTTATATGGAGACATTTCCTCCATGTCATCACCCGATGAATCACTATATGTGATGCATGGAACTTTCCTCTTCTCGATCTTCCCACAAATGTTGATCTTGAAAATTTCCAAGGAAAGATCATGGATCCTAAGGCATGCATCTACTGTACTTGGCCATGCCCTTCCTATTATAATTGGGAAGTCCCCTTCATTGTTGTTAACTTCAATCACCAAGAAATCAGCTGGGTAAGACCAACCACACACAGTGGTGATGATGACCTCCACCAATTCCAAGGGAATGGTGATGGACTGGTCTACTAGCTCTAGTTGAATGTTTCTCTTCTTAAGTTGGGATAGGTTGTAGGCATGATACATCTCTCGTGAAATTAAGTTGACTCCGGAACCTGAGTCAAGAAGAGCCCTATGTGGTTTATTTCCGGTGATCTGGAGATAGATTAAGGGACTCCCAAGGTTAGTTAGTTTTCTGGGAAGGTGGCCTACCTTGATCCAGTTAGTTACAGTATGCGTTAACATAACCGTATGCGTTAAGCTTTGATTTTGGACTGAAGGGTGCTCCGAAGTGTTAGATGATGGAAGAGTGTACATGGCCTCAACTGCTTGTTGTTGTGAGAGTTTGTCTGGGCTTTTGATTCTGTAGTAGAGTTTTCTCTTTTTATAGTTGTCAGAACCAGTAGCCGGTTGAATACTTACAACTCCCGCAGTGTGATGCTGCTGCAGTTGAGGAGGAAGTTCCCCTTGCATTGTTGGAGCAGGAGGTGTTATGGGAACTACTGGTGGTGGAAGAGGAGCAGATGGATTAGGAGGATGGTGTGGGTATGGAGTGTCTCTCGGAGGAGAAGGAGTCCTTCTAAAGTACCCCCGAACTTGGTAGTGACGATTGGGGGTTGTGTGACCCATAGAGTCACTTGGAGAAATTGGCTGCTACACATAATATCCATAATGGTCAGGCTACCAGTAAGGGTACTGATGTTTCGGTGATGGAATCCCTCATGACTGTGGGTATTACCATTGCTGATGCTGTCCGATGGGCTGTGGTTGAGTTCCACTTGGATAATATGTTAAGGGTTGGTGGAACTGCCTTGGGTTACCTTGTGGATAAGGTAACCTTCGGGGTGTTTGCCGTTGGTTGAGTCTTGGATTTAGCACATACACCCTAGACTCTTGTAGATGTGAGATAATGGAACAACATCCCTTAGGATGGTCATATGGTAGATCTCACATCCACCGTCATCTTCTGTGTTAGAATTCATAACCACATCGGAGTTAGTGATTTTTCCCTTACCTTTGTTATGTGTAGGGCTTAAATCTCTCCAATTTTTCTTACCTTTATCAGTACTTTGTTCAACCTTAGACTCTTCTACAATTTTCAAGACAATTTCAATTTTAGATTCTAAGGAACTCCATATATCGTCTACCTTAGCCACTATTTTCATTGTGAGTTTTTGGATCAGCAAGGTTTTCCTATTTACCAACTCTTTGAGTGGTGACTCATCCTCTTCATCAAAAAATTTCACTCCCTTCTTTTGAAGAGAGGGATCTCAGTTGTACTCTTCCGCACTTTCCCTTTTGCGTAGCTCACCTTCTTCATTTGCTACTTACTCTAACAACCTTTTAACTTCATGGGCTCTAAGTTTTGAGAGTCTCCCTTGGGCATAAGTTCCAAGGGTTCTCCAAGTTTCATGCCTTAGCCCATCCACAATGTGGCATAGTTGATCCCGCTGAGCGTACCCATGGGCCGGGCAACGATGTAATAATGTGTAATAACAGGCCATGGTAGCATCCAAAGGTTTGTGATGACCTTGTTTCTAGCCTTGGATTTGCTTACGCAAATTGGACACTTTGGAGTACGTTTGATACTTTTCGTTAAACAGTTCTAGCATCGTACTCCACCTCGTGATGGTTTCTAGTTCTAAGGACCGGTACCAGCTCTCTACTTCATTGGTGAGTGTCCTTGGGAACAACTTAAGCTTATGCCACTCATTTTCTATATTCTGTAAGGCGCAAGCATCGTGGAATGCCTGTAAATGATTCTGCGGATCAGCATTGTATCCCCCTTCAAATCGTGGGATGTTGTTCATGTCTAATCGTTTGATCCGACTATCTTTCAAATGCCTTGTGGGAATCCTAACTGCCTCCGTTATGTTAAGCATACTTTGGGTTGTGAGTAGGGGCTCATCATGATCATCTCTTTCATGACGCCTGTGATGTCTGCATTGTTCCCTACTCTCCCTACGTTCTTGCCATTGTCCTCTCTCTCGACTTTCCCGTCGAGGTCTTTCATCCTTCTTACCTTTATCCTCACTTTTATGTTCATGGTGGCTGCGCCCAGATGTGGAAGAAGAGGGTGAGTGATGTGAAGAAGGGGAAGAAGAAGGGGAACCATCGCCATGATGATGTTTCTTACCTTCTCTTTGGCTGCTACTGCCCTGATCATGGTGACGATCTAAGTGCCCATTCTTAGCATGAGTAGTTGTTTCCTCTGTGAATAGTTGGTATTCATAGGCATCTGAACCAGGGTATGTATCATTGATCATAGGTTTTGATACCCTTCCTCCTCACCATCGTTAGGAGGAGGAACATCATTTGTTAAAGAACCCGTGATAAGGGATTCCTCATCTCCTATTTCGCTAAGGACGTGCGGGGCTTTGCCCTTCAAAAAAGTATGTTGACTCTCCTGCCTTAAGTCTCTCATATGTTGGGCATCTATGGGATAATAATCCCTCATATCAAAATCTTCCGCAACGTATTCAGCATAATGATCTTGCATGCCAATCTGTACCAAGGCATGGAAAAGCATGTGAGAGATTGATCGATCTAGGGGTAACACGATGTTACCTTGCAAATCTCTCCACCGTAGTTGTTCATCTTGATGGAGAATAAAACTAAAATTGGGAATATACTCATTGGGATGAGTATATGTCATCTTGTATTGTTTAGGACTTGGCTGATTTTGGTTATGTTTTTTATGTTATCGACTGTCTCGTGTGTGGTCCTTAGGTGGTGAGTTGCTCTTATGAGAAGAAGGCGTTTTTATCAATGTGCTATTTCACCGTTATATAATTTTTATCTTGATTAACCCGAAGGTTTGTTAACGCTCACAATGATGTGAGTGGTGTCCCTTATGTTCTAATTAACGTACAAACACTTAGTCCCTGGTAACAGTGCCAATGATGAGTGGCGAGGTACCCCTACACTCAACCATACGAAATGAGCGTAGCACGTGTGATCCAGTCGAACTCCATAGACTAAATGCATAAACGTCCCATGGAACACTTGGCGTTAATCATTCATTGTCATCCCAGACTTTTTGTTGTCATGGTGTAGGGTTAAGTAAGTTCTAGGTATATGATTTTTATAGCTTTTAATGTTTTTCTCCTATGCTATGAGGTGAAGGGTTGAGAAACTAACTAACTCTAACTAATGTTCTAAGTCTAAATTAACTAGCATTAGCATCCATTCCCACTTACCGTACACACCCTAAACTATGCAACTGTGGCTACCAAACGCTAATCATTACTGGGATTACCACACGTAACGCACATGCTCGAAGTGGTTGTACTGAGGCACTTAACTAGCCTAAACGTGATGAGCAGCCGACTCCTTGACTAGCTGTACACACCCGTAGATACTCGTAGTCAAGTCATACTCATCCCGTGTTTTAGGAGTTGAGGGTGAGAGAGACTAATCGCGATGAGCAGCCGATTCCTTGATTAGTCGTACACACCCATAGATGCTCATAGTCAAGTCTTACTCATCCCGTGTTCTAGGAGTTGAGGGTGAGAGAGACTAATCACGATGAGCAGCCGATTCCTTGATTAGTCGTACACATTTGTCAATGCTCGTAATCAAGTTGTACTCATTCCATGCTAATGTAGGTAATAAATAACAGGTAGGAAATAACATGTAATAAACCTATTCCATGCACTGCAAGTTTTATCCACAAAGCTCATCTTTATTGCCATACACAACTTGCGTTCAGGTACAAACTACTTGAATAAAGATCCATTCACTTGGGGACTCCTACTGCGGGCACATGGAAAATATTCTATCTCTGGAGTAATCAAACTACCAGAGTTTCCCTACTTTAAGCCTAGGATGAGAAATGAGGGGAGTGCCACCTCTTATTTATAGATTTGACGGTGGACTGCAATATCGCGTATGCGATATCGCAGGGGACGATGCAATATCACGGCCTCTGTGATATCACGTCTCATCACTTTCTTTGTAGAAATGGTAAATTGAATCGTACCTATAGATAACCTTTTAACTTCTAAACTAGTTGAATTTAATGATAAAAACATCAAGTAGAATAGATACTAAATTATCATAACAAAAATGCTAAGTCAAATGTAGAATGAGTTGGGTTTGAATGATAGATAGGAGAGATAATTATTAGAGAGGTTTATATAATTAATAAGATAGTATTGAAAATTGACTTGGTAGTAATGAAAATTGATAATGATAAAGAATCACTATTTCCCTAGGTTTCCATCCAATCTTCTTTAACTTCTTGAGAAATAGCACTAGATTCAAGGTTTTCTAGTCTCCTTTTCATAAAAATGAGATTTTCATGTAAAAATCTTGAAACTAAACCTTACAAATAAAAGGAAATTTTAAAATGATGCTCAATGATCTTATATTATATCATATTATATCCAATACAAGTACAAGCATGTAAAAGATATAGAGATTAGGGTACAATGATACAATGGAATGTTTCTATTTGACTCTCTTTCTTGCACTTTTAAAATTTTCCCAGAAGCTTCCTTTGATCTTTCTTATTAATTTTGAAATACTAGTCCTTATTCAATGATCCATCTCCACTTGAACAATAATAGATAAATGATCTATGATGTTCATGAAGAAATGTTCCATCCCTAAATATAAATGGTTAAGCTTGAATCTTAATGTGTTGTTTGTATCATAAATTTTGAGGGTTGTTTTTGCCTTTTTATTTTTATTTTTTTGTTATTATTCCCCTAATACATCATCCTAAACTAGGATAAATTACCCTATATACTTGTTTAGTCAACCTATGCTTGGGCTAATTAATCTTATGTTGAAATCTAAAAAAACTATAAACTCTAACTTTGGTCTTCTTACTTGATCTTAGGTTTTTAGAACTCTACATCTAACAATAATAACCTATATTAAATAGGTCAGCCTATGGAAAGGTTGTTCAATCTTAAAAATATGCATTTTGGTCTAGCTACAGCTATACTGAACTCAGGTTGGTTGATCTTTGAAGAGGTCAGTTAACCTTAGGGATAAATAGATAAACCTTAGAAGTGCTACTTTTCCTTATTTCTAAACTTCTCTATCATTCAAATAGGTCAACCTAATAAATAATACTTTTAACATAAATTACATTTTATCATTTTAAGTTACCATTCCATTAACAATCATCCCTAATGAGATGAAGAAATTGGAATTGGAAAAATGAATTATTACCATTGGATTATCCTTTCTCTTCATAATTGTTCTTCAAAGGATCTTTTTAAGGGATTTCCTTCTTTCCCATTTAGTGAGGGGTCTTCTCATCATCATTAATCATCCTATCCTCAAAGGTCTTACATAGTTGTTCCTCCTCTTCAATCGAACTATCATGAAGTTCTTATATTGAATGATACTTGTACTACTTTCTGTTTCTTTCCAATCCTATAAAATAGTAAATCATCTAAAAGATATATATTTGTTAGGGTCTCCATGCTACCTTCATGTATAGCTTAATTTGATTCCTTGCAAGATTATTCAATTACATTTTTTCACCTTTCTTTCCTATCATGGTGGCAAGCTAGGACCAATAGTAGTTGAGAATGATTCATCACATTCTCAAACAAAACATGTACAATCTTTTACTTTTCAAATTAATTCATGCTAAATGTTCTTATACCTTCCACATAGTCTACCATTTAACTTATAAGTTAAAATCTGCATATAGATACTAAGAAAAATATACACATATTGAAACTAAAATGCAAGAATTTGAATGTATAAGAAAACTATTTATTCAGTATGCATCTTTCCTAATAATGGCACTAATGATAGGGGCTCCCTTCAAGTGAGACCAAAATAACTATATTAATTGGTACACTTGGTGAACTAGTCATTACCATTAAGAAGAAACAAAAGTGAATTATAGAGTTTATTTGTGTATCATTTCAAAAGCATAAAAAAATATTATAATACATATCATACAAAAATAAATCATGTTACCATAGTGAGAAATTATAATATTTGTAATGTTTATATATATTTTACATTAAGAATAAAATAAAAAATAAACATACTTATTGCAATCCGTTATGGAATTGCTACAATGCTCACATGTCTAATGCAATTAAAGGCATACTAACATTGTAATTCCTTACGGAATAGGTGCAATGCAAACACACATGAAAAATAAATAAATGACTTCTAAATTACATTATTGATGATCAAACATCATGTTATAGAAATACAATATTCTTGTATAAGGTAGAATCATTGTAGCTTTATAAAAATACTTAATTAATTAATATCTAATTACTTAAATAAATGATAATAATTTTAGAGAATTTAGTAACTAATAATAGTTCATGGAGCTCATATTTCTAGTATTTTTTTCATACATGTTAATATTTTAGAGGAAAATGGAAAATCATGAGCTTTATTCACTACACTAACACTCAACTCCACATTGACTAAACAGTTTTAGGATATGAAAATAGGATAGCACTACAACAAAGTCTTATTGTATAATGAATCATCAACTCAAAATAGATGACAAAAATAAAGATAATTCTTTCTTTCCTAATGGATAAAAATATTTAATGAGAAATTCTCAAGAAGAACTTGTAAAATTAATGTCTCATTTTAGGCTCTATGCTTAGTTATTTATGGTTTTTTAGGTTTGTAACTCAAGTAGTGTAGTGTCATACTAGGTGTTTCAATGCTAAGTTATGATTAAGTTGGGAAATATAAGATATTTTAAGAGATTTTACCTTTCATAAAATTCATATTTTATATGTTTTCTTACTTATCAAGGTATTACTGTTGGCATCCATTTTAAACACATAAGAATTGTTTCTCCTCAATGTCCTCTCTACGAAAGTAAAGATTCATTTTTTCAAGATTTTTTTTTGTCCTATTACTCAGCATCCTTGGAAATGAACATCCAAAATTTATAATAAAGAAAGTCATTATTGGTGATCAACCTACTTTGTCTACTTTTGTTCTTTGGATTTGAAAGTATCTTAGATCATTTGTTTTTTGCTCTATTTGGAAGCTTGGGTATGCAATTATTTTCTAGAAATAAGAGCATAACTATGACCTATCAATAGAAGTTAAATATTAGATTCTTAAATATTTTACTTTTTAGCTATAGATTCAAGCAAAAAGCTCGCAATGAAAGCTCATCAATTAATTTATTTTATATAGCATTAATTTCTTTTTATTTCAGAGGCTAAATAATGAGAAGCATTTAGTTCCTATGCTATTTTTTCATTATTTCTAGTTCATATATTCTTTTATCTTTAGAGAGTATTTTCTTCTTTTTTTTACAAGAAATCTTTTAGTAGGAAGTGAAAACCCATGATGGTGCTTCTAAATAAGGAAAAAACCTAATCCTTTTCTAATCCAAACAAGAGGTTTTTCATGATTGGTTGTAAGGATGAATGCATAAAAATGCATTCTAAAAATCATTATGCTTTTCCTTTATAATTTTCATATATTAATTTTAGGTACTCTAAATTTTTTTAATATTATTATTCATTGTATGAGATTCAACATCTTCTTCCCTCCCCTCTCAAAATATAAGATTAAATAATTATTATGTGCATCGTATGAGAGGTTTAAAATCATAATATAATAAATAATTGTACTTTTCAAATATTTTTAGGCAAGGTTCTTTTTATAATAGGGTATTAGCCTAGTGGTAAGACACTTCATATTGAATCCTCAATTCATTGGTTTGATTTTAGTGAATAATACTAAGTTATAGAGTACTAATTGAACTATATATCTTGGGATATATTTATGTTTCAATTATTTTTGATTCTAACACCCCTTCTCTTAATTTAATACCTCCAAGTTATAGATTCAATTTTGATGATTAATATTGATTTGTAAAGTTCTAATTTCACTATATGTTGTAGGGATAGATATTAATATATTTATGACATATGTCTATTATTTTATCAAGACAATATTTTATATTTTTTAAATTAATAAAATCTCAAATTATTTCACTTAGAATTAATTTTTAACATTAAAAAAATAAAAACCAATGTAGGTTATCTCAACCAGAATAAAACTTTTATGAAAAAGTTTTCTCTTAGCCAAACATCATGATGATAACTATTTATTTATGTTGATAAAGCCCAACTAGCTAGTAAGTGGCACTCATTGTTATGATGATAAAATTATTAAAATATTATACCATGAATGAATAGAACTCTCTTGGATGGGGTTGGTAGTTGACCTTTCAGCCAAAATTTAAAAAAACATTTCAAGTTCTAACACCCCCCTTCTAAAAATAAAAACTAAAAAATAAGGTGTTAGCCTAATAGTAAGACTCTTGATTTGGAAGCTGCAAGTTATGAGTTCAAATATGGTGGATAATGCAATATAATAAATTTTATTTAACTATATATCTTAGCATCAAATATTCTTTTTAAAAAATCCAAGGTTTAAAATCTCTCCACTACTCTTCCCTAAGCCTAAAACTACAAACTAGTTCACTAATTGGTTTATTAGATAATAAGTTCATTCTTTGTAATAATCTTGTATGTAAAATGAATGTGCAAAAAATATTTAGCATGAAAAACAATAATTCCATAATATTGAAGGGTAGTCTAAATTACCAATGTAAAACCCTTATTTGGACAAAAAATGCAATAATCTATAGAAATATATATCAAGAAGTAATATCATTTGACAGAGATTTATATAAATCATCAAGTAAAAAAAATCAAAATTATCAGAATCCTTTCTAGTCTCTATAGTATAAGAGACATTAGTATTGTCCATATTTAAATCATTCCTACCACACCCTCTCCTCCACCCCCAAAAAAATTTAAGTTCTGACCTCCTCCAAATAATAGAAACCACATCTTAAAATAATAATAAATAGATTCTAATGAAGTAATATGATAACTATAATAAAATAATGGTATGATATCATAGCACTAAGACTCTTTATTTTTAAGCTCCAAGTTATGGGTTCAATTTTGGTGGGCAATGCTAAGTTATAAAGTTCTAATTAGGCTATATGTCTTTGGGTGTACTAGATAAAATTTCTATAAAAGCTTGAAAAGCATTAGGAGATACATGATTTTCTTAGCTAATATAATTATTTAAGAATATTTAGAGGATGGATAAATGTCCAACATTTGGAAAGAAACATTATTTTTCCATTTACAAAAATAAAAGAGATCTACAAGATTTTGTAAACTATAGAGGGATCATGCTAATGAGCCATACTATGAAGCTTTAGAAGAGAGTCATAGAACAATGTCTTAGACTTGAATCATTAGTATCAAAAAAGTAATTTGGGGTTTTATTAGGAGAATCTACAATAGAGCTTATTTTCTTGATATGACAATTGATGAAAAAATTTAGAAAACATAGAAAAAATCTACATGGGATCTTTATTGACTTGGAAAAGCATATAATAGAGTTCCTAGAGATATTATTTGGTGGTTCTTATAGAGGAAAAACATTATTAATAAGTATGTTAAAGTAATTCAAGACATGTATGAATGAGCTACTACTAAAATTAGAATATCTTGTCAAATAACATCTAATTTTCCAATCATAGTAGATCTACATCAAAGATATATGCTTAGCCCATAATTATTTACCATTATTATTAATGAATTAATAAAAAAATACAAGATGAAATGCTTTGATATATGCTATTTTCTAATGATATTTTGTTGGTGGATATAGTTGGAGAAAATATTACTTTTAAAATGAAAAAGTGCAGACAAGCTCTAGAATCAAAAGACTTAAAAATTAGCATAAGTAAGACATAATCTATGGAATGCAATTTTAGTAATAGCATAAATAATAGTAATATAAAAGAGATAATTCAAGGTCAAAAATTCTATCACTACAAATACTTCTATTACCTAGTATCAATCCTCCAATTAGATGATGAAATTGAGAAATATATAAGAAATAGAATTGAGCAAAGATAGTTAAAATGGAAAAATAATAGTGATATTCTATATTATAAAAAATACTAATAAAAATAAGGGGAAAGTTTTACAATATATTAATATGACCTATTTTCTTATATGATACTAAATTTTAAGCATTATAAGACATGAACAATAAAATAGTATGATAGAAATGTAAATACCTAGATAGATATTGAATGTTACAAAAAGAGATAAATTGCATAATATAAATATTAGAGGAAGAATTGCATTGGTTCTATTTTAGATAAGTTACAAAAATGATCACTTAGATGGTTTTGACATGTGCAAAGAAGATTAGATAATGAGGCTATTAAAAAGGGTTGCTACATCACTTTTCTAAGAAAGCCAGAAAAAAGAAGATAAAAAAAGATATGGACAAAAATAATTGAAGATTAAAGAAACTATAAATAAACAAAGATCAAGCTCTTCATAGAGGTAAATGGTAAACAATAAACTTATGTAACTAATCCTATTTTATTAGAACAAGGCTAGGAGAATAATGATGAGCTTGATGAGCTTAAGATGTATCTATATTACAATAAGTTTAGGGTTATAACCCCTCCCCCTTGATAATAAAATAATGAGATGTCAGCCTAGTAATAAGACACTTAATTGGAGATTTTCAAGTTATGGGTTTACTAGTGGGTAATACTAAGTTATAAAGTTTTAATTTGACTATATATCTTGGGGGTGTCTTTATGTTTTAATTATTTTTGGTTTCAAGATGACAATGTCTTCCTTTAGCGATGGAAATTGGAGTTGATTATCATACTATGGCGCAAGACCTCATCTAATTCTAGAAAAATGTTAACATTGGCATTTCCCATGTTCAACCTTTTGACTCACCATTGATATCAACATTAAAGATATCACATTTTAGTAGGAAAGTGGAGCTTGCATGGAACACCTCACTAACTAGGCTTACAGTAGAAAGGCATTACTTAGATAAAAGTTCAAAACTATAAAAAATATATATAATAAAATTAAATGGATGCCAAAAAAATTAAATAGACAAAGAAGAAGACATTCCTGAAATAGATGCATACAAGAAAAATGCTAAAAATATAAAATTGTATAAAAGAATATAAAGATAATAGTCCTACGTGTACAAAACCTAGCTTGTGCAGTAAGAAAAATAGGACGTATCCTTATTGGTTAAGCCAAAAATTATAATATAGTGTTAGAAATATTATAGTGGAAATTAGGTAAAAATAATACATTATAATGTAAAAATAACAATTACATCAAAGAGGCCATTAGAATCTAACGTTGTTAATTATTAGCTAATTTTCAATAACTACATAATAATAAATGTAACATAATTAAAGATCAAATAAAACGTGCCCTATACCAAAGACAGGAAAACAATTAGTAGATAATATTAAATAAAGTAACAAATCCATTAATCCTAGTTGAACATTATAGCATATAATCCAAACACAGTTAAAAATATAAAGGTAGAAACAATAAAAGGCTAAATAGGAATTTAATAATTAGCTACCTTTTCTAAATCCCCCTTATCACAACTCAATCCCTTAAAAATCATAGATATGAAGAAAATCAAGTATAACATTGAGTAGGGTAAACAACTAATAAAATATTTACTTATGGATTTGGTTGGAGACATTTTGTAACTGGACAAACATGCATATGGAATAGCTACAAATATAAGTTAGCCAAATAAATACCAATAAAATATAGATAGATAAATAATAATAATAATAATAAATATCTAAAAGATAATTATGTAATTAACTAAAATTCCACCACCTATAATTAAATAAATGAATCAAATTATGTAGTTATCAAGATATGCTTCCCACATAAATACTCAGCTTACCATTGTGATATGCTTCACATGTAGTTATGAAAAATTAGTTGAAACTTATCATGATTTTATTTATGCATAATTTTCTAGCTCATTACGATGATATGTTTCACATATAGTCATTAAAAATTGTTAATCTTGCTAACAACCTAAATATAAAGTTGAATGATCAAATGTCAAATCTAAATAAACAAACAAATCCTTAGTTGATAGAGAAATGAATCTAAATGCTAAGTAAAGTTAAAGCGATCAAAGATCAAGAATTGAATTATCAAATCTCCAAGTATTAAACTTAGCTACTACTAAAATATGTGTTCTAATGGAGATCTAAAATTGTAGAAAGATACCAAAATGAAATGTAAGCTACTAAAAATGATAGAATATTATTAGTTACTATTTTAGGTTTTTTAGTAGTTAGGAAACTCCTACAAGCTATGCTTTTTGTAATTTTATATTTCTTAGAGTTCAAGGCTCACTTTATAAAATTTTCTCAAATTTTTTAATATGTTCAAAAATACTAACATCATCTTTCATGACCAAGGTTGCAACCTCATAATAGGGTCATGAAAGATTGAAAAGGTATCCTCAAGATACATTTTGATATGCTAGTTAACTATGTATTCTAGGCTAATATTGTCTGGTGTCATTTTATGGGTCATAAATGTAATAAATAGCTTGAAAACTTATTTTTGTAGCTAAATTTTGAAAAAATTCAAAACAAAGATAAAACATGATCAAAAGTTATGAAAATGTTATCAAACTTAGCAAAAATGTTGACAAACATTCCATGCATGATAAAAAATCTAAAAAATTAGCAAGATTATAGAAAATAATTAAAAAAATTTAGATATAAGAATTTAGACAATTTAACAAATAGTTACTAAGAAAATGAAATCAACAAAAACATGTGTGCATGAGAAAAAAATTACAAAAATCCATAACTAGTAGAAAATACCAAGATTTGTACACCTAAAAATGATAATGCTAGAAGAAAAGGATCCTTCCATAACTTCAATCTCACAAACAAGCATAAAATTCTAAGTACTTTTACATATCACCACTACCTAGGTGCATCTAATACTTACCTCAAGTAAGCCTCACCTTGTTCATAAACCTCAACTACCCAAAGCTATTAACAAAGAATGCAAAGTCTACTAGAGGTAGATTTTTAATCATTTTCTAACATCAAGAATCTGAAGTATAGGTTTTGGGCTCCATGAGGACATCTGGGACATGCAAGAAACATCTTTGTTGGGAGGTGAGTCTTTACAAGAGATGTCTCACATGTGTATGAGATGTTTTAAATGAAAGAAAACATCTTATCTTGCTTGGAGATTTCCTAGTTTTTATGATACTTCTCAAGGAAGACATCTCATACCAAGAGAACACATCTCACACCTAAATGAGATGTCTCCCACTCTCAAGAGATGTCTCACTTGCATTATCGAATTTCATTGAAGATATCTAAAAAAGGGCCAAAGACAACCCATACAGTGGGGGGCACTTTTGAATTTTCAATTCCAAAGTAGAAAACATCCAAGTTAGAGGAGAAAAAGATGAAAACAACCAAATATCTTTAAGTTGAGCTTGAGGACATGTTTTTACGTTTCTTATCTATAATTTTCAATAAATATTATTATTATTAAATAATTTAGGTCATCATCTAGTGTATGGACACCTCTTCCAATTCCCTTACTCTACCCTACATACTATGTGTATTTTTGTGATGATATTGTTGAGGATGATTCTTGGATGTTTTGACATATTTGGAGGTGTTTTTAGCTCATTTTGATGAGTTTAGGAGGTTCTTAGATCCATGGTAACTTGTTGGGAGGCATCCAGATGCTCTTGACATCAAAATGAGAACTTGTATTTTTGGCACCTTTAGAAGAGATGTCTTCCTAGAAAGATAGATGTCCTTTTAAAGACATCTACCCTTTAGGAAAGACATCTACCAAAAATAGTATATGTCTCTCCCAAGAGTAGGGCTTCCATAGGAGACATCTACATGAAGCCAAAGATGACCTCCACACATGGAGAAACTTCCAAAAGCACCTATTACAATATGGGAAATATCCAAAGCAAGATGAAAATAGTCGAGGAAAGGTTGAGAAGACTTGGAAAACATATAAAGAACCTCAAGTTAAGATGAGGAAATATTTCTAGGATTTTTACCTTTTGGTTGCTTATAAATATTGATATAATTCATCATTTTTAGTGTCATAGTGCCAAGTTTCACAATGCAAAGTGCCAAAGTGCTAAGGATTGAAGTGTAAATGGTGAAGGCCAAACATCCCAATAAGGAGCAAAAGAGAAAGCTCTTGAGGAAAGAGAGCTTGTGCAAAGAAGTTGAGTAATAGGAAAGGAAGAACACTTAAGAGATATTATAAGTATCTCTTATAAGTGTCTTGTCTTGATTTTTGGCTCCATGGTGAGTAATTTAGGATTAAAAGAGAACAAGTGTGGCCTCTAAGATCCTTACGAGAGTTGCGAGTTGAGCTTGGCTCTTCATATTTGATGTATTTTCTATGTATTTTGAGAATTATCTTAACATAAGGGATATTTTCTCCATTTTATTATGCTATTCTTATTTTCTAAGCTAGATCATCTTGGAAGTTATGGATTGGATCCTATTGGGATCTATCAAGATGCAACCCCCCTACACTAGATTGGTATCGAAGCTTAGAGGTTTCCACACTTTTATGTTGAAGCTTGGTGTTTTCTTTGAATGAAACGAACATTGTTGTGGATATTTTCTTTTGGATATCATTCTTGTTGATTTAGGTATTGCTTCTCATGAGTGGCGAGGTACCCCTACACTCCACCATACGAANAAGGGAGGCTAAAACTAACTCTAACTACAACACTAAGTCCTAGTTTCAGCATCCGTTCCCACTTGCTATACACACCCTGAACTGTGCAACTGTGGCTACCAAACACTAATCGTTACTGGAATTACCACACGTAATGCACGTGCTCGAAGCGGTCGTACTGAGGCACCTAACTAACCTAAGTGTGACATGAAGCTGATTCCTTGACTAGCCGTACACATCCGTAGATACTCATAATCAAGTCGTACTTTCCCCGCATTATAGGAGATAAGGGTGAGAGAATCTAATCACGATGAGTAGCCGATTCCTTGGCTAGTCGTACACATTCGTCAATGCTCGTAACCAAGTTGTACTCATGCTGCGTTACTAGGAAAGCAATAAATAACATTAATTAAACCTATCCATGTACTGCAAGGTTTATCCACAAAGCTCGTCTTTATTGCCATACACAACTTGTGTTCAGGTACAAAGCTGCTCGAATAAAGAATCGTTCACTTTGGGGACTCCTAGTGCGGGCACATGAAAAATATTCTATCTTTGGGGTGATCACTCCACCATAGCTTCACTACTTCTAGCCTATGATTCCAAATGAGGGGAGTGCCACCTCTTATTTATAGATTTGGCGACGGACCGCCATATCGTGTATGCGATATCGTAGGTGACGACATGATATTGCGTACACAATATCGCAGAGGATGCGATATCGCAGCGGTCGCGATATCGCGTATGCGATATCACAACTTGTGCATATCGCATCTCATCATACCCCCATGACTGAATTAAAACTCGTCCTCGAGTTCTTTACAATAATATCTGGTAGGTATGGAATTATTGATGGGAATGGAACTAATGGAATGAGATGTGAAGGGATCATTACTACAAGACTTGACAAAACTGGTGTTCATGACAACAAGGGTGAACATCTTATTACATTGACATCAGGCCATAGTTGGTAGCTGAGAGAAAAGAGGAGAGAGAAGAGAAGAGAAGAAGAAAGAAGAGTCTTGCTGCTGCCAACACCTAGATTGCGCCTTCTATTGTCCATCCGTAAGCACATCATCAATCTTGCTCCTTGCATAGCTGCTTCAGTGTTGCTCCATTTCAAGTATTTGCTCCGGATCCATTCTGTTGTTGTATGATTTCCATCTGCACACACAACACAATCATATATTAGCAAGGGTAATTGAATCATCATGTAATTGACTCCTTGCTTCAGTGTAAACTCATTGGCTAGGTTGTGGTATGGCTGATATAGACCTAGGAAGATATAGATAATGACTACCGAAGGTGTAGGAGTTAGGAAGAGAAACGAAAAAATTTGGGGCTTAGGAGAAAAATCGAAAAATCAAGCCCTGTACCCCCATGACTAATTGCAAACCTCTGGTAGTGAAAGAGTGGAGAAAGAAAAAGAGTAAGAAAGATAGGTAAAATGGGACAATTATGGCATCGATGAAAGGGATGTCAAGATGGTAATGAATAGAAATAAAATTAATTGTAGAATGTTAAGGAAAAGAAGTTAACTAATGTTCCAAATAGGAATGTCCGTGGGTCCTCCCCAAAGCAGGCTCATGCCGTTAATGCCCTAACAAACCCACATTCAAAGAGTCCGTAGGCTCTGGGAATGTCCTTTGGAACAAGAGTTAAAGTCTTAACCGTAAGAATTTACCAAAAAGAAAATAATGCATCAACCAAAATATATACACTAATGATACAACTGGCAATGAGGTGAACAATGGAGAAAAGGATGGAAAGAAGAGAAGTGGAATGGAATCCCAAGAACAAGGTGGTGTACAGCCCCTTGTGTGTTTTATGGTTAATGCGACTTGGCAAATCTCATTCTAGCTCTGGCCTCAAACCAACCACTTCCAGTGACTTCGCATCAATGCATTTGGTTAAACCATTGACTTGGACAACAAGGATGCATCTTCAAAGAGCCACCACCATTCCGATGAAATAAAGGAGACAATGGGAAGCGAGAAGGGACTTAGTTAGAGGGAACACTTTTGGTTCCATAACCAGTGCTTGCAGCCCAAAGTTATTCCATCTAAGGGGTGTGCTTTGAATCCTCACTTTCTTTGTTTTTTTTTGTTTTTGTGTTTTTATGCGTGGGGACCACACAATGCAAAGAATTCTTATTTTTATTGTCTCAACTTTCGATAATTGGGTAACATTGGAATGGGAAGAAAACTCAAGAAGAAAGCATCCAAGCACCCAAGAGAATGACCAACACAAAAGCATCAAGTTCCCTTGAAGTCACACCCTTTGCAATCCTTGAGTCCTTCCTTAGTTTGAGAAATACCCAGTCACCAATTCATTAAAGTTCTTATTGGAAGCGAACTGTACACTTCCAAGCCAGGAGAAATCATAGAAATTGGTGGATGGACGGATGAAGTGATCTCATTGCTTGCCATATCAAAAGAACATACCTTAGTATCAACATTGTAACTTAAAGGTAAAAATCAAACATTAGCAATTAATGAAAAATAGTTCATCCCATTGGTCCGAACACTTATTGGGTGACGAACTTACATGGTGGATGACACACACACACGCATACAAAAAATAAAAAAGTATAACGATGTTGTGAAACAAAAATAGCAAAAGTTAAAGAAATTTGTAAAAAAAAAATGTGTAAAACAAAAACTGAAAAAGAACTGAGGGCCCCATATGGTTAGCATAGGTGGCCATCTCCCCCATGACTGAGTTGTAAGGGAGAGATCCGAAATAATGAGCGTCTATTTGAATTTCTCAGAAGTGCCCAAATTCTCCCAATTGATGATCTTAAGTTGAGGGGTGGAAGTTGGCGACACTCACATTCCAATGTGTCTATGCCATGGTTGTTGGCATGAGTTGTCTCCTTAGTTCTTTCCATGCATATTTTTCTACTCCTATGAGTAGCTATCAACCATGGGGTGTCTACTACTTCTTGTGTGGTTGCTACATACATGCATCTTTGTTGCAGAGTTTCTTGGGCATACTTGTTACATGGAGACATTTCCTCCATGTCATCACCCGATGAATCACTGTATGTGATGCATGGAACTATCCTCTTCTCAATCTTTCCACATATGTTTATCTTAGATATTTCCAAGGAAAGATCACGGATCCTAAGGCATGCATCTACTGTGCTTAGTCATTCCCTTCCCATTATAATTGGGAAGTTCCCTTAGTTGTTGTTAACTTTGATCACCATAAAGTCAGCTGGGTAGGACCAACCACATACAGTGGTAATAACATCCTCCACCAATCCTAAGGGAATGGTGATGGACTGGTCTACCAACTCTAGTTGTATGTTACTCTTCTTAAGTTATGGCAGGTTCTAGGCGTGATACATCTTTTGCAAAATTAAGTTGACTCCGGAACCTAAGTCAAGAAGAGCTCGATGTGGTGCATTTCCAGTGATCTGCAAATAAATAAAGGGACTCCCAAGGTTAGTTAGTTTCTTTGGAAGGTGCCCTACCTTGATCCAGTCAGTTACGGTATGTGTTAACATAACCATATGCATTACGCTCTGTTGGACTGAAGGGTTCTCTGAAGCATTAGTGGTTAGAGGCCTATACATGTACCCATCCGCTTGTTGTTGCGAGAGTTTGTCTGGGCTCCTAATTCTAAAAAATGGTCTCTTCTTTGTATAGTTGTCAGAACTAGTACTTGGTTGGATATTTACATGCTGAATATTTACAGCTCTTGCGGCGTGACGTTGCTACGATTGAGTAGGTAATTCCCCTTGCATTTTTCAAATAGGTTGTATGGGAACTACAGGTGGAAGAGGTGCAGGTGGAGGTGGAGGATGGACTGAATGTGAGATATCTCCCAGAGGAGAAGGAGTCCTCCTGAAGTACTCCCAAACTTGGTAGTGACATCGGGGAGTAGTGTGACCCATAGAGTCACTTGGAGAAACTGGCTGCTGCACATAATAATCGTAAGGATCAAGCTGCCGGTAAGGGTACTGATGTGTTGGCGGTGGCATCCCCCATGAATGTGGTTATTTTCACTACTGATGTTATCCAACAGGCTGTGGAGGCGTTCCACTTGGGTAATAAGTTAAGGATTGGTGGAACTGCCTTGGGTTACCTTGTGGATAAGGCAACCTTTGGGGTGTTTGCCATTGATTAAGTCTTGGATTTAGCGCATACACCCCAGACTCCTGTAGATGTGAGATATAATTGGGAAACATCTCTTAGGATGGTCATAGTAGTAGACCTCACATCCACTATCATCATCTGAATCAGAATTCACAGCCTCATTGGAGATAAGAATTTTTCCCTTACCCTTGTTATGTGCAGGGCTTAAGATTCTCCGCTTGGTTTTGCCTTTGTCACTACCTTGTTCTACCTTATACTCTTCTACGATTTTAAAGACGGTTTCTATTCTTGAGTTTAAGGAATCCCACATTTGGTCTACCTTAGCCGATACCTCGGTCATTAACTTTTGTATCGGTAAGGTTTTCCGATTCACCAACTCTTCAAGTGGTGACTCATCCTCCTCATCACAGAATTTCACTTCCTTCTTGCGAAGGGAGGGATCGTGGTTGTATTCTTCTGCACTTTTCCTCTTATGTAGCTCACCCTCTTCTTGTGCTACTTGTTCCAACAAACTTTCAACTTCATGAGCTCTCAATTGGGAAATTCTCCCTTGGGCATAACTCCCAAGAGTTCTTCTCGTTTCATTTCTTAGCCCATCCACGATGTGGCGAAGTTAATCCTGCTTAGCGTACCCATGGCCCAGGAAACGATGTAGTAGTGTATAGTAATGGGCCATGGTAGCATCCAAGGGTTCATAAGCACCTTGTTTCTAGCCTTGGATCTACTTACGCAAATTGGACACTCTGGAGTACATTTGATATTTGTTGTTGAATAGTTCAAGCATCGTACTCCACCTCCTGATGGTTTCTGGTTCTAAGGACCAGTACCAGCTCTCTTCTTCTTTAGTGAGTGTCCTTGGGAATAGCTTAAGCTTCTGCCACTCATTGTCTATATTTTGCAAGGCACAGGCATCGTGGAATGCCTGTAAATGATGTTGAGGATCAGTGTTGTATCCCCCTTCAAAATGTGGGATATTATTTATGTCCAAACGCTTGATACTGTTGTCTTTTAAGTGCCTTGTGGGGATCCTAACTACCTCTGTGATATCGAGAATGCTTTGGGTTGTTTGTAGGGGTTCATCATGATCATCCCTATCATGACATCTATGATGCCTTCGTGGTGGTTCCCTACTCTCCCTACGTCCTTGCCCTTGTCCTAACTCCTGATCTTCCTATCAAGGTCTTTCATCTTCTTTACTTTTACCCTCTTCGTTGTGCTCACGATGGTTGCACCTAGATGTGGAAGGAGAGTGTGAATGGTGAGATGAAGGAGAAGAGGAACGGGATCCATCACCATGGCGATGTTTCTTACCTTCTCTTGGCTGCTTCGGCCCTGATCGTTGTGACGATCAAAGTGTCCATCCTTAGTGCGAGTGGTTGTTCCTGCCGTGAATAGTTGGTGTTCACGGGGATCAGAGCCCGTAGCATGTATAGTTGATCAAAGGCTCTGATGCCTAACCTCTTCACCATTATGAGGAGGAGGAACATCATTTTCTAAGAAACTTGTTGTGAGGGGTTCCTCATCTCCTATTTCACTAAGGACATGGGGGACCTTGCCCTTCAACAATGAGTGTTGGCTCTCCTGCCTTAAGTCCCGAATACATTGGGCATTTGTGGGATGATAATCCCTTGTGTCAAAGTCATCCATAACGTATTCTGCAAATAGTTCTTGCATGCCAATCTGTGCTAAGGCACGGAAAAGCATGTTAGGGACTGATCGATCTGGGGGTAAGACAATGTTACCTTGCAAATCTCTCCACCGCAGTTTTTCGTCTTGATGGAGAATAAAAGTAAAATCAGGCACATACTCATCGGGGTGAGTATATGTCACCTTAGATTGCTGAGGACTTGGCTGATTTTGGTTATGTGTATGTCACTAACTGTCTTCCATGTTATCCCTAGGTGAGTTAACCTTATGAGAAGAAGTCATTTTATTGGTGTGCTATTCACCATTATATACGTTCTTGTTCAACTAATTAACCCAAAGGTTCGTTAAGGCTCACAACGATGTGAAAGATTTCCTAATGTTCTAATTGGCGTAAAAACACTTAGTCCCTGGCAACGGTACCAATGATGAGTGTCCAGGTACCCCTACACTCAACCATATGAAATGAGCGTAGCATGCGCGATTTGGTCAAACTCCGTAGACTAAATGCCTAACACCACAAGGAACACTTGGGGTTAATTAATCATTGTCTTCCGAGACTTACTTGTTGTTGTGATGGTGTATGGTTAAGTAAGTCCGAGGTATATGATTTTTTTGGTCTTTTACGGTTTATCTCCTATGCTAAGGAGTGAAGGGTTGAGAGGCTAAAACTAACTCTAACTACAACACTAAGTCCTAGCATCAGTATCCATTCCCACTTGCCGTACACACCCTGAACTGTGCAACTATGGCTACTAAACGCTAATTGTTATTGGGATTACCACACGTAACGCACGTGCTCGAAGCGGTCGTACTGAGGCATCTAACTAACCTAAGTGTGACAAGCAACCGATTCCTTAACTAGCCATACACATCCGTAGATTCTCGTAATCAAGTCGTACTTGCCCCATGTTCTAGGAGATAAGGGTGAGAGAATCTAATCACGATGAGTAGCCGATTCCTTGGCTAGTCGTACACATTCGTCAATGCTCATAACCAAGTCGTACTCATGCCAAGTTACTAGGAAAGCAATAAACAACATTAATTAAACCTATCCATGTACTGCAAGGTTTATCCACAAAGCTCATCTTTATTGCCGTACACAACTTGCGTTCAGGTACAAAGCTACTCGAATAAAGAACCGTTCACTTGGGGGACTCCTACTACGGGCACATGGAAAATATTCTATCTCTGGGGTGATCAATCCACCAGAGCTTCGCTACTTCTAGCCTATGATTCCAAATGAGGGGAGTGTCACCTCTTATATATAGATTTCGTAGTGGACCGCGATGCGGTGGACCACGATATTGTAGGGGATGTGATATCGCAGTGGCTGCAATATCGCTTACGCGATATCGCGGCTTGTGCATATCACGTCTCATCAGCTTCAAATAATAAGATATATTAAGAGCTTAGATAAGAGCTTCAAGAGTTTAAGAACTTCTTTAAAGCTTTTGTGGTAGAAATGCAAGAATTTATTTCCAAAGTAAAGGTCCACAAGCACTAAGATTTTGTAGAAACTTCAAAAATGGATATTAACAAATTCAAGACTAACATGTAAGATATTTTGAGGAGAATTAATAAAATATCTTCTAGCCATCAATAACAAAGGGAAGATGATGAATCTAATGAAGTAGAGATCAATGAGAAAGGGAGTTTCCAAGTATCTCTTATTGAACAAGAGAGTGCTCAATACTCAAAGGTTTCAAGGGAGGAAACCAAAAGCTTCATTAAAGAGACCAAGAGATCTTTAAAATCCAAGATGATGTATGCTACTAATCAGGGAGAGTTACTACGTCATGATTCATATGAGGTGAAGGATCAAAGTCAAGAAAGTGGCAAAGTTCAAGTGAATTCTTCAAGGAGGATCAAGGGTAGCACTAAAAGGTATGATACTCATTTTTTATGTAATTGTTATATACCTTGTTGTAAGGAAAAGAAGGTTCTAAGTCAAGTTGAGACTATCTCATGGGAGAGAGATGAGTCTTCTAGCCAAGGTATGTGGAAGAATGATTGCTTTGATGATGTTTTTTTTTCTTGTTGAACAAGATGTTAAGGCCATGGAGGAGAGTTTACATTTTTATTTGGTACCTCCAAAGTGGGATGAAGAGCTTGTTAATGATTCCTTTGAAGAAGAGAATCCATTTGAATTATGAATTCCTATTTGGGATCATGAATGATCAATCTTCGATGAGATTGGACAGCCACATGTTGAAGATCAAGTTGAACCAAAGATGTATAGGAGAAGCCATGAAGAGGTAAGGATGAGCTTTACCTTGTTGATGGTAGTAATGTCTCTCATGTTGAAGCTAGTGTGATGGATGCTAGTGTTTCATTTTAGCTTGGTAGTGGTTTGTTCAATGGTAATGATGCGCATCATGATCATTGTGGTGATTGTGATAAGATTGAGAATCATATTGTGACTTTTGATGCCATTTTTAGTAAGAGGTAGACCAATAATGGTAAATTATTTAATGATAATGCCTATTGGAATAGTCATTATGAGAAGGTCATTATTGATGTAAGTGAAGATATTGATAATGATATGATTTCCCATAATTCAAAAATGTTTGCTATTGATTATATCAATGATAAATTTGTGATGTATGTTGATGGATTTGATTGTATTAGCTATAAAATGAAAGTGTAGCATGAAGGCAATCTACATTGTGATGATGAAAGGAAGCTAAGTGGTAGTCTTCCAAACACCAAGAAGAAGAAGGTGAAGAAGAGGAAAAAGAATCAAAGAAAGACTGTTGGATTAAGAAATCCTAATCTTTTTTCTTTTTCTTATTCTTTATTTGTTACAGGTTTGAGTCATCATGGATATGCAAGGAAAGCATTCCAAGGAGATTATCAAATGAAGGAAGCATGCTAGGGCATGAGGACAATCCCCCAGGAGAAAGGAAAGCTTGAAACCAAAACCTCTAATGATATTTATTCTCATGTTTGTAATGCATTAAGTCATGATTATTGTGATGGCCTTAAGTTATGGGGGCATGGTTCCCTCCAGCTTATGAAAGGTCATGAAGCATGACATTTTTAAGGGTGGGAGAGCTAGTGTAGGGACACCTCTTCTAATTCCCTTACACTACCCTACATACAATGTGTCCTTTTTTTATGATGTTGTTGAGGATGATTCATAGATATTTTGACATGTTTGAAGGTGTTTTTGGGTTATTTTGATGAGTTTATGAGGTTTTAGGATCTATGGGAACTTGTTGGAATGCATCCAAAGGCTCCCAGCATCAAAATGAACACTTTTATTTTTGGCACCTTCAAAAGAAACATCTTTCCAAAGACATCCCAAAAATAGTAGACATCTCTCCTAAGAGCATGGCTTCCATAGGAGACATCTACATGAAGCCAAAGATGACCCAAATGCATGGAGAAACTTCTAAAAATGCCTATTCCAATTCAAAAAATAGCCAATGCAAGATGAAAACAACCAAGGAGAAGGTGAGAAGCCTTAGGAAAAATCTAAAGAAGCTCAAGTTAAGTTGAGAAAATGCTTCTAGGGTTTTTACCTTCCAATTGCCTATAAATATTAATTTAATTCATCATAGTTAGTTCCATAGTGTCATGTCAAAGTGCCAAAAGCTAAAGTGCAAATGCTAAAGGAAAAACATCCGAATAGAAAGCAAGAAAGAGATCTCTTAAGGGAAGAGAGATTGTGTAAGGAAGTTGAGTGAGAGGCAAGGAAGAGCACTCAAGAGAGATTAGAAGAATCTCTTATAAGTGTCTTGTCTTGAGTTTGGTCTTCATTGTGAGTAATTAAGGATTAAGAGAGGACAAGTGTGGCCTCTAGGATCTTTGGGAGAGTTGTGGGTTCAACTTGGCTCCTTATCTTTGATGTATTTTCTATGTATTTTGAGAATTATCTAAATATAAGGGATATTTTCTCCATTTTATTATGTTATTCTTATTTTCTAAGCTAGATTTTCTTGGAAGTCATGGATTGGATCCTACTAGGGTCTATCAAGGTGCAACTCCACTACACCATCATTGTGAGTTGATGAGATTTTACAACAGAGTGTTATGGGCACACATTGAGTGAGTGCATGATTATGGTTGTATCCTAAGATTAATTATGTATGTGTTTGGACTATGTGTTCTTGAGTTCTTATTTGTAAGATGAGATCTCAATCATGAGTTATGGAAGAGATTCTCATTCAATTGTACTTTGCGTCAAGGATAATTGTTGTATGATTGTAGAGCCTCATGCTCTTGAGTATTGTTAAGTGTTATGAGTGAAGTGATGTTGTGGATTTTGGAACCTAGATTGTAATATTCTTTACATCAATTAAATATAGCTAATTTTATTATTTTTTAGAAAATTATTTTATCTTCATGATAAATAGATTCAATAGGTTTTTTTAAAGGATTTAAAAATTGAGTGACCTTGCTCTAGCATTATTGGTAATAGAGAATTAGGTTAATTATTGCTTTTAAATTCATTATGAATTTTTGTCAAATTCAAATAATAACTAGGAAGAAATAGGTTCAAGCCTTGAACAGAGACATACAAAGCATGAAATCTTTCTTGCAACTAATGGTTGCTTATTTGGATGAGATTAGTACTAAGGTAAATAGGAATGTAAGTCCTTGTCATATTCAAATGCATGAAGACGATGAGCATTCATGTTTGAATGATGATGAAGAAGCTTTTTAGGTAGGTAGAGAAAATAACAAAAAAGAAAAATCTAGCTATGGAAGTGTAGAACCGCCATTAGGATTGGATTCTAATGAGAGGAAATCTAGTTCCTCATGTTAGAATTCCAAGAGCTCTATCAGTGATCACTAGTTCTTCTCATGAAAAGATATATGAGTAAGATGAAGCTAGTCTTGCTAGAGTATTCAAAAATGTTATCATACTTTCATATGTAGAATTGGAGACTTTAAATAATGTCTATGGTACCAATGATTTTTTGAGTTGGCTAGGGGTAGTTGAGAAGCATTTAGAGTTAGAAGATGTATCAAACCAATTAAGGATATGTATTACTGAATCCATATTAGAAGATATGGCTTTTAAATGATGGAAAAAGAAGTCCCAAAGTTATGAAATAAAAAATGGTTAAACCATTAGAGGTTGGAATCAGATGAAACACAAGTTAAGAAGAAAATTTGAATAGTCTCATCAGAGGTAAGAAATCATTATAAAATTGAAATTCCTATGAAAAGGGTAACAAAGATGTCAAGGAGTTTTACCTCAAATGTTGTAATCTATTCCATGAAGCTAAAATGAATTTGGAGTATGAATAGGCTTCATTCTTCTTACAAGGTCTTAAAAGGATGTACCACTAAGAGTTGTCATTCTATGAGTCACAAAATCTTGATAAAGCTTATGATTTGGCATTTGTACTGACCTAAATTTTCGGTGTAAGGCTGGAAGGGAAACAAACATCGAGAGATCGTTGGGCAATCATAGCTGACCCTGCCTTCGCCCGAGGGCAAGCTAGAAAAGTAAACGAAGCCAAAGTGCCTTGGACGGTTTGCACGCAAATCAACCAAGGACTTCCCCGAGCGTAAGCTACGGCTAGCGCTGGGGTTATCGTAAACAGGATGTAAACAAAATGTAAACAATGATACGAAATGTAAATAAAGCGTACGTGAATAGAATTATATTGCAAAAAAAGCATAAACCAAAGTAAATAATGTAAATAGGAGGCAATGATAAAATTGTATTGTATTATTTTTTAAAAAATGTGCACCAGTCAAAGCGTAGTTGCACAAGTGTGAATGGCAAGTCAAACACCTAGCCTCGGAAAGATATGACACGATGATGCAATGATATGAGAAGAACTTGGAAGCCAAAAATCGGATGTGCTGAGCACCCAAGGATTGCAAGTTCTGTCCTCCTTTAAAATTTCCAATCTCTCCAATCTTTGCCTCTTCCTCTCCATTCTCTCTTGCTGCTTTTGCTCTGCTTCTCTTTGCCTCCTCCTCCTCTAGTTTGTGTGAATTGATAGGGTATTTATAGGGTTGGGCTAGGGTTTGGTTAGAGTTTTCTTTGACCAGGTTCAATGTATTTTACAATTTTTGGGTCATTCAAGCCCATAAAAAATACAAATTAGAAATATAAGCCCTCAAGCGATAAAAAAAATTTAAAAAATTTAAAAAGATTAGCTCCAACTCTGGCCCACTTGGAAAAATTATATTTTTTTTTTGCTGAATATTTGGCCTGATTCTGCATGGGCTTTCATATCCCTTTGCCATTTTATAGATTTCTTGAAAAAGAAAATCAAGAAGGATTAACACCGCCTCGCTTGTCTAGCATCCAGCGTGACTTGTGTGACCTGCAGTGTGACCTTCAAAACTTGCAATTTTGGGCTGAAATCTAGAATTTCTAAAGGCTGGGACCCATAGTTATCAATAGTGGACCTTGAGGACAACTTACACCCTTAAAATCAAGTCATTTTGGCTTAGTTTTGGGGCTCTAAAAATTGGTGACGCTGATCCTTACGCTGTGCAGCGTTTGAAAAAGTAACCCCAGCGTCACCAAGTCAAAATGGCACATTTGAGGCCCAAATCTTGATTTTTTGGAGGCTGGGAGCTACTGGGGACCTTGGTGAAAGTCATGGGGGGTCCTTGTGCTTGATTTCAGCCTATTTGAACTCAATTTTGGGGCTCCAAAAGTTGGTGATGTTGATTCTTCTACTGTACAATGTCTAAAAAGGTAACCAAAGTGTACTTAGCCAAAACCAAACATTTTGAACCTGAAAATTTTGATTCTGGATGCTAGAAGTTGGTGCATTTGCTTGTGGGCCTTGGGGGGACCTTGCCTATTGAATCATGGACCATCGGGGGCTATTTCAGAGGCCTCCAAGTTTGGTCACGTTGTACTCATGTTGGGCAGCAGCATGACTTAGCTTGATTCTTGTCTAAAAGTGCTAGGCCAAAATTAGTGGTGTTTCATTGGCCCCTCTTTGTTGACGTCTGGAATAATTCACTCGAGAGGCGTTGACAAAGAAGTGTAAACACCATGAACAAATAAGTACCAAACATTAACCATCAGCCTTTAGCTGGATGTCATCGCACCATTTTCAAAGGTACATGGGATTGAGGGAATGTGGTTCAAGATGCAAGGGAATCAGTTGTAACCAGGGAAGCTAGTAGGTTAAGGGTCATGATTACTACTGGGATTTTTGGGAGAGGAATGTTCTCTTGTAAACAAGTAGTGTCATTGGTCCTTGTCAACAACCAAGTTTTTAGTAGACTCGGAACCAAGATATAGGAGGTGCGTTCTTTGGAGAAACGGGACTCTTATAGAGTATTTGCGGTGCCCGTTGTAAATAGCCAAAGCCACGCAATGATGTGTAACATGGTCTCTTTGAGACACGAGTGTAACTATTTTTCAAGACAATTGCCTTCTCGCCTGGGGCTTGTATGAGAATGGCCAATAGTCTTTTGTTTATGATGTCAACGGGGTCTTGAAGACCTTTTCTGTGCCTTTTTCTCTTTGACCTTTTTTTCTGTTTTTTTTTTCTTTTTTTTTTAGTTTTTTTTTTGTTTCTTTTTTTTTTGGTCTTTTTGAAAGAGATTGCTTTTTGTGCCATGCTTTTGTATGAGCACTTGCATTTTGCATCATGTACTATGTATTGTATTTTGTGTCGCAACTGCTTAGAGAGCTACAGTATGCAACATTGTATCAAGAGTTCTGAGGTGAGCAGAACATATCAAGGGGGATGTAATTGAATAGGCTAAGGGAAGCATGATTGGGAAATAGGGGATGCATCAGGAGTTGGGAATGTACTAATGAATGGATTGATTAAACCAGTCGCGTGCGTCAGGAAAAATGTGATACCTTGTCGTCATGATGAAGTGCATCTACGTACGAATGCCTCAAGAGTGTCATCTTGCAAACACAACTCCAAGAAGACAAGAAAACCACAAATGAAATAATCAGCTAAACACTTTAAACAAGGAGATGGAGTCACCAGTGCAGCTTTCAAAGCAAACAGAATCATGAACAGCATCAGTTTCATTAGGCCCCATGGGATGAATCATTGAACAAGTCTTTGTGGAATAGGAACAGCCAACTGCAACAACAGATCTTTTCAAATTTTTGTCTGGTTATCAATGATGTCACTAGTTTATAGTCTTAGCGGACTGTTGTGGATTAGTTTCACGTCATAACCCCTTGGACAGTGCCAGTTTAGCATCGTAGCGGATGGTGCATTGCTAGTTTATAGTCATAGCAGACTATGAAGAGACAAACTAGTTTATAGTCTTAGTGGACTCTAGATGTCATTTTCATGTCATGGTGGACGGATGTAGCAGTTTAGTGTCATACCGGATAGAACTTTGTGGTATCAATTTTAAGTCATGATCCAGGACTATTCTGTGGTATCATTTTTAAGTCATGATGCTAGGACTATTCTGTGGTATCAGTTTTAAGTCATGATCCAGGACTATTATGTGGTATCAGTTTTAAGTCATGATGCCAGGACTATTCTGTGGTATCAGTTTTAAGTCATGATTTAGGACTGTTCTGTGGTATCAGTTTTAAGTCATGCTCCAGGACTATCTGTGCCAGTTTATAGTCATAGCGGACTAATGGTTACCTTGTTGTGTAAAGTGTGATGTTGCATGCATGGTCATGCTACGTGCCTGTGAGATCCTACAAAAAAATCAACTAGGAAGAAAACAACATCAAGCGACGCCTGCCGTACATAGAGTTAGAATGTATGAATGAAAGAAAAGCAATGCAAAAAATGATAGTTTTAGGCCGTTCCGGGCCATATGCTAGTTTAAGGCCTTTTTAGGCCATGTATTTTTGTAGTTTTATGTTTTTTATTATTATTTTTCTTTATTTTCTAGAGTATATGTGTGCAACTAAATGTAACATAAATTTCTAAAGTGTAAAGCAAGATGTAAGGTAAATACTTGAAAAAGAAAGCAACGACCATGCAAGAATCTAAATTGTAAGTTGTAACTTGTAAGCGAAAATTCAATGTAAGATGACAAGAGTTTGTAAATATGTAATTTGTTGGCTCTAGTTTAGAGCCATTTCAGGCTTGGTACATCAGTTTAAAGTCTTGATGGACTGTTGCATCTATTGTTAAAGAAAGGATTACTAGTTTTATGCCATGGTGGGCCAAAGGTAGTAACGCTTTCAAGAAGTTTTAAATGGAACCAGCCATTTCTGACCATGGCTAGTTTAACGTCATTTCGGACAGTTCATAGTTTAACATCATTTCGGACAGTTTGTAGTTTAACGTCATTTCAGACAGTTTGTAGTTTAACGTCATTTCGGACAGTTCGTAGTTTAACGTCATTTCAAAAGGTTCGTAGTTTAACATCATTTCAGATAGTTCGTAGTTTAACGTCATTTCGGACAAGTCGTAGTTTAACGTCATTTCAGATAGTTCGTAGTTTAACGTCATTTCGGACAAGTCGTAGTTTAACGTCATTTCAGATAGTTCGTAGTTTAACGTCATTTCGGACAATTCGTAGTTTAACGTCATTTCAGATAGTTCGTAGTTTAACGTCATTTCGAACAATTCGTAGTTTAATGTCATTTCGGACAATTCATAGTTTAACGTCATTTCGGACAGTTCATCTCATTCGTTCTAGTTGTTGAGTTGCCTCTTGATCTTTTGTAACTTAACATGTGGTGTTGGGTGTATGGGTATGATCTTATATTCACCTTCCCCTTCATTGGTGATGTCAAGGGTAGTTCTGACCAAGAAACATTAGCAGGAATGACTCACATGTCTGTGTCTTCTTATGTTTCTTGAATGCTAGTTGGATTGTGAGTCAACGTTGGGTTCACGTTCTGATATATGTTCATGGTTTCTTATTTAGGCTTAATGAACTCAATTTCTAACCCTTGACCTACCTCAAGGTATGAGGAAGTGATCGATGGTGTTTTATCCCCATGTATGATGATCTCACCACCCTCATAAGGTAGATGTATCTCCTGATGGATTGGTGAAGATACGGCTTTAAGTTGAGCTAGCCAAGGACATCCTAAAATCAGATTAAACCTTGGCATTTCATCAACCACTATGAATTTAGCTGATGTAGGGAATTGGTCTCCAGCTATGTTATCTAAGGTAACCATGCCTTTTACTCCCACATGGGAACCACTGAAGGATCTCAAGAAAGAGGTTGTTGTGGGTTGTATTTGTTCAGTAAGTCCCAATTTTTTGATGATGGAAAGAGGTATTACATTTGTTGCTGCACCATCATCGACATGCACCCTACGTATTTTGAAATGATCAACCTGTATTGTTATGAACATAGGGGCCGTGGTGATTTCCCTTGTTTTCTCATCTAGCTTAATGTCCTTACCGTGGAACTCTAAGGATATGGTCTTCGATTCCTAAAGTTGTGGGGATAATACTGCATAAATGGATGGTTCATCTACAAGAAGATCCTCACTAACAAGAATTGAAATTAGCATCCATACGAGAGCCTCTCGATGTACTGGTGAAGTCATTACTAGGTCATACAAACTTAAAGAAGTATTCTTTTGTTTTAAGGCTTGTGTGACCTGGGTCAACGCATTTGCCAGGTCTTTTCCATTTGGGACATTCTTATCTATAGAAATTTGGTCCATTTAACCTAGCATTCGTATTTCTCTTGGAGGGGTTTTTACGTTAGTAGCTGAGAATGTTGGGTTTGGGATATGACTTGTACTAGGCTCATTAACAGACGAACTCATAGGAACGGTGCTCAGCGGTGTAGGCTTTGGTAGTCCTAATTTATGTCCATGGTTTTCTCTCTCCATGCGCTCTCTTTTTTCTTTTTCCAAACGCTCTCTTATTAGCCTATCGGTAAGACGTTCTCGCAAAGGTCATCGAGAAGTGGAGGTGGGTTGTGTGCCAGGATGTTTTGGCACCCGGACCACAAAGGGAATGGGTCAATTTTTAGATGGTATGTTTTTTGTGGTGGCAACCGAAGGAGGTATGTGGATGATGAATGGTTTTTGATGATGTGGGGGACGTGCGTGTGGTAAAATGGGTTTGAGGAGATGTTGGGGTAGGTGTGTTTTCTAAAGGCCTCTGAATCACAAAAGGTCTTCGCAGAACGTCTTGTCTATTTTCCATATGGATAGTATTAATCACATATGGGGCATCGTTGGTTTTGGTATTGAGAGGATCTTTATAAACCCCCATGGATTGGTTTTGGGGTCTTACTAGGTTTGTCTCGTTGAATACCACTTCACCCCCATCTATCATGCGTTGTATGTCTTGTTTCAATGCAAAGCAGTAATGAGTCCCATGACCACACCATTGATGATATTCACAAAACCTATCCAACCTAAAGCCTTTTGGAATGGGAGGTTCATTGGCTGTTGCTAAGGCTGGATTTTTGGCCAATTCGCAAAAGCGATCATGTCTGTGTGAGGCCAAAAGAGACATTTGTTTGTGTTGAATTAGCCTAGCCTTTAGAAGTTGATCAAGTAGTTGTGAAGGCTTCATGAGCAATGGTGTGTATTGAGTAGGGTCTTTCCTTTCGAAGGTACGTGCATGACCTGTGTTGTTGTTTCTATTTGAGGAACTTTCAGATGTATGAGTGGGTGTTGTTCTTTCACAGTTGTTTGGGATAGTGGGTTGTTTTTCCTCAGCCATTGCTGCTACCATTGTTTTGGATTTATCTTTCCTTATGTGTTGGCTTCTAAAGGCTGAGTAGGCTGGTTCATTACTTGTTTGTGCCGCTTCTTCTATGTCTTTGATTTGTACAAATTCTTGGCTCAATGTGTGGGCTTTCAGGTAGTAAAGTTTTCACTTAATAAAGTCATTCACCGCTGATTTGAGGATAGTGAGTAAATATGTTTCAAGGATAGGTTCGTGAAGTTCGTTTAAGGTTGCACTACACCTTTGGACAAATTTCTATGCTGGCTCTAAAGGCACTTGTTTAATTTGAATCAAGCTATCCAATGTGGCTTTAGGTTTTAAGTTGTACTTGAAACGAGTCACAAACTGATGCAGCAAATTCTTTAAAGAAGATATGGAGCTACGGGGTAAATATCGGTACCATTCTAAGGCTTTTCTGATTAAGGACATTGCAAACACTAGCAAGATTATGTGGGGCCATGCTTGAAGTAAAAGGCTTTCGATTCTAAATGTCACTAGATGGCCATTTGGGTCCCCTTCTCCATTGTACTTGATCAGTTGAGGTAATGAGACTCCTTTTGGCAAGGTCAAGGGTTGAACTGAGGGGTCAATTGGGTCATCTTGATAGAAATCTAGTACCTTGACTTCCTCATTGTTGCAAGTTTTAAGGCATTTTAATTCTTCTACCAATGAGTGCACCATTTTTTGTGTGTCTGCCCATTCTTAGGCGGTAGGAAAACCAATGAATTGAGTTGATTGTGGATGATAATTATTTAATTGTGGCATTGTTTGTGGAAAAGCGGGTTGTTGTGCTAACATTTGTTGTGGTGGGATGGTATTCGGGATTGAGACTACTGGTGGAACCCACTACCCAACCACATGTTGTGAGGCAACACCTTGAATATGTTGGGTAGGAGTAATTAATGGTGCCCTATGAATTTGCATTTGGGGTATGTAATGGATGGATGTGGAAGCTGGTATGACTGACGGTATTCCAATTACTTGAGGTTGGAGGATTGACCTTGCATTGGTTTGGGGGAGTTGTTGGGACTGCACTGGTGGAGGAATGATGGAAGTGGATGCATCAGAGTGAATGTTATTGAGCATGGAGAAGATAGGGATGGAATGGGAAACAGGTGCTTCAATGTTTGTGGATGAAGAAGGAAACATAGTTTCTTCTAGGAAAGGATGGGATAATAGGTTTGTCTGGGCATGGGGGCTAATAGTATGGTATGATCCTCCATGTTCAGATTGGGCTGCAAAGTCATCTTCTTCGTGTTGAGGCTCTATGGGAGGTAGTTGTAAGGCTTGACTTCTAGTCATAAGAAGTTGGGATATGAGGTAGTTGTAAGGGTTGACTTGGGAAGATTCCATGATAAACTCATAAACTCATTTTGTCTTAGTTTTGGGGCTCTAAAAATTGGTGATGCTAATCCTTACGTTGTGTAGCGTCTGAAAAAGTAACCCCAGCGTCACCAAGTCAAAATGGCACATTTGAGGCCCAAATCTTGATTTTTTGGAGGCTGGGAGATATTGGGGACCTTGGTGAAAGTCATGGGGGGTCCTTGTGCTTGATTTCGGCCTATTTGAACTCAATTTTGGGGCTCCAAAAGTTGGTGACGTTGATCCTTACGTTGTGCAGCATCTGAAAAGGTAACCAAAGTGTACTTAGCCAAAACCAAACATTTTGAACCTGAAACTTTTGATTCTGGATGCTGGAAGTTGGTGCATTTGCTTGTGGACCCCAGGGGAACCTTGCCTATTGAATCATGGACCATTGGGGGCTGTTTTGGAGGCCTCCAAGTTTGGTCACGCTGTACTCATGTGTGGCAGCAGCATGACTTAGCTTGATTCTTGTCTAAAAGTGCTAGGCCAAAATTAGTGGTGTTTCAGCATTCAAGGTAGAAAATAAATTAAGTGGATTTTGGAATAGGGAAAGAAAACTTCCAAGGAAAAGGATAAGAAATCCAAATTTGAGAAGAGATCCAAGTCAAAATTTGAAGAGAAGAATGATAGCCATGACAAGAAGATAGAGAAGGATGATAAGAAGGAAAAAGCCATGAAAGACCAAGGCAAGAAAGGTAAGGGTCAGTACCAACTCATCCAAGATTCAATGCTTTAAGTATGAAGAATGGGGACATAAGCAATGGGAATGCTTACATCTGAAGACAACCAAGGGCAAGGATATGTAAACCATGAAAGTCAAGGAGACATCCAACTAAAAACTTTCAATAGGTAACTGTAATGCTCCTAGGATTAAGGAACTTTCTTAATTAAATTTCTTCTACATTTATCAAGAATATGAATAGAGGAGACCATTCTACTAGAAAATATTTATATTTTTCTTGATGGGGGAGCCTAATAAAATGTTATTTCATCTAGGATAGTTACTAGATTATGTTTGGTAACTAATCCTCTACCAAGATCCTACAAGGTAAATTGGTTATCAAGGCATTACTCTTAAGAGGTGAGTGAACAATATGTTTTAAAAGTTAAAATTAGGAGGTTTTGTGATGTTATGAAACGTGAATTACTTTCAATAGATTATGCTTATGTAATTCTTGATAGACCTTGAAATTTCGACAATGATGCCTAATTTGATAGGTTAAGAAATGTATGAAGTGTACTTAGACATGATGAAATTCATAAGTTGATTCCCATGATGATTGAATAAGTGAAGTAGAAAAGCATACTTTATGCTTTCTTAATCCTTCTATGAGAGGAAATATATTAAGAAACCTTTTATAGGTATGCCAAGCTTAAATGAGTATTTTTCCAAGGTATTCAAGGGAAAATTAGATGGATTACTAGTAATGATAAATGTATAACAACAAATCAATTTCATTTCTAATGCTACCATTCCAAATAAGAGAGCATATCCAATGACATTGAATTAGTGGTGATGAATCATATTTTGTCTGGCTCTGATATCAAAGCCTTGATATTAGATACCTGATATTGGGGCCCAAGAGTAATATCAGGTATCCAATATCGTGGATGTGTGCTAGCCTATAAATATAGCACTTGGGCACATGGTTTGGGCATACGTTTTGTCATAGCATTCCATAGCTCTTGTAGTTTCTTTTCTCCAAAGATAGAATATTTTCCAAAGTGCCCATAGAAGAAGTCATTGAGTGTATAGATCTTTTTTTGAGCACTATTGTACTTGAGCACAGTAGTGTGTGTGGCAATAAAGATGAGCTTTTTGATAAATCTTGTACACCTTGGCTAGATTAATTATTTTATTTATGCATTTAATGCTTTATGAAATGTTATTTAATGCTTCCAAGTAATTAAGCTAAATTAAGCTAAGCTATGTTAGCTAAGTTAAATAGCAATAAATTAAGCACATAAGTATGACTACTTTGAGCATGCGCATGATGCTTGGTAATCCTAGCAATGCTTCATGTTTGATAACCCAACAATGTTAGATGTGTTCAAGATGTGTACGAAAAGTGAGACTAGATACTTATGGTAGGATAAATTAGAGATTAATGAGTTAGTTAGATTAAATTAGCCATTAAATTACTTCATTCCTTTATTTTATGCACCAAGAACATAAACATAAAAAATGATAAAAATCAGATGCCTCAATTGCACTTAACCATACCTTTGCATTCAATAATTATAACTAGGAATGCAATGATTGTAGCAATTAGATTTCACTTTCTAGAACCAATGTGTACTTGAAGACTTAAGGTCTACATAATTCAATTGAATTGCACATGAACACTTATGATTCATATGGTTGAGCATAGGGGTATTCACCACTTATCATTGGCACCATTTTCAAGGACCTTTAGTTTGTTACATGTGCTATCTAGGATTTAGTGAAAAAATTTATTTAACATCATTAGAACAAACCCTAAATTCATATCATACATTCAAATAACTACAATAATTACAAGAAAGCACATTGCATTTCTTGTCTTCTAATACAAGATCTCTTCTTCTCACATGAGTGATTCTCCACCTAAGTCTGATAGAGTAAATTAGTAGGTACCTTAGTAATACAAAGTGATATATGCTCATCATAATGAGTATGTATCCAATTTCACCTTTTTCTACACTAGGATGAACTATTGTAGTGGTGAGACATGGAGGGCAACATTGTGCTACCACCCAATTAATCCATTCTTGTGATGCTCCATAAAACTCTTATGTGGTTGTGCATCCAAGGGTTTCATGCTAAATATGTTGTTTAGGATAGTGATGCCAGGGATTATGATCTCACCAATGCATAATGTTTGAGGGATCAACAACTAGATAAGCACTACAAGTTTGCAAGGGGGAAGTCTTCCAATGATTCCCCATTCCTGATGTACTAAAAAGATGGTGGAGAATCCTTTGTTGGGGTTTTTCATACAAAGAGACTTCTCTCTTTGACTTCGGTTAAGAAGGTCAAAACCAAAACCTATAGTCTATAATACATAACCCTAGTTCTAGTAAGAATGGATCCCATGACAAAGGGAAATCCAAGGAGGAGAGTCATGGTAGGGATGTGGTTAAGCAGCATGATCATGATCATGGTCGTGACCACCAAAGAGGGGGTGGTGAGTATTGTGATGGTGCTAGTCCTCCTTCCTCTTCACCTTTATCATCATCTTCTTCCTCTTCTGGCTCTAAACATAACTATAGGAAATGTGATCATGATGGAGGTGATCAATGGGACCAAGATGATCGTAGAGACATTTAGGCAAGTCAAGATCTAGGGTGTGGGCATTCAAGAGAGGCGCATCATCTTAAGCAAAGGGGTAGCAAAGGGCATTGTGGGCACCAAGATCATGGCTATGATGAACCTTTTCTTACCATTTAAAGCATGCTAAACATCATGCAAGTTGTGATAATTCCTACAAGGCACATAAATGATAGCCAAATCAAGAGGCTATACATGAATAATATCATCAAATTCAAAGGGCAATATAACTCAAATTCATAGAACAATCTTCAAGATTTTCAAAATGCCTGTGCCTTGAAAAATATAGAAAATAACTGAAAAATGCTTAGTTTATTTCCCAGGACACTCATCAAAGAAGCAAAAATCTAGTACTAGTCCTTGGAGTTGGAATCAATACAAAAATGGAGTATGATGCTCAAACTATTCAATGATAAGTATCAAACATACTCTTGAGTATTCAATCTAAAAAGGTAGATCTAAGGTTGGAAGAAAGAAACATATGAGCCCTTGGATGCCTCCATGGATAGATATTATTCCTTATTACATTGATAATCTAGTTATGATTACTCTTAGTAGGAACAGCTTCACCACATTGTAGATGAGATTTGATCAAAAACAAGAAAAACTCTTGGAATCTACACCCAAGGAAGACTATCAAAGTTAAGAGTCCATCAAATCTAATAGCTACGTGGCTAGGTAGCAAAAGAAGAAGGAGAGTTGAGAAAACATGAAAGTGTAGTAGAATATACCAAGAACCTTCCATTTACAAGAGGGATGTTTGATTTTGTGACAGTGAGGAGGAATCATCACTTGATCAGGTGGTGATCTAGAAAACCTTGCCAATTCAAAATTTTACCTCTAAAATTTTGGCTAAGGTAGATTAGCTGTGGAAATCTATGGATAGTATATTTTAAGCTATTCTAAAAATTTCTAAAGAATCCAAAGAAGAAAGTAGTAATCATGATTGTAGGAGGCAAAAGGAAGCTGAATGTGCCAATCAAAGGGGTAAGGGCAAGATTGCTACCATAGAGGAAATTATAAAAACTAAATTAGATAATAATGGTTGATGTGACATCTACCAATATGAACATCCTAAGGGATTTTGGCTCATCATGTCACACTTATAGGAGCCTAGGGTGTATTGAATCCATGACTATCAAAATGACACACACCTAGAAGCTTGTCATATCCTCAAGGCAATCCTAGGAAGCTCTATTAAAAATAACAATATTATCCAAGTGGAACTCCACCACAACCATATGAGAAATATTAATAGCGGTAGCAATGACAATCATGGGCATTCCCACTGCCAAGGTAGCAATACCCTTACAAACAACTAGATCTATATGGGCATTATGTTTAGCAACCCCTATCTCCATATGACTATTATAGTCACATTTCTCTTTTCCAACATCACTACTACCCTCCTAAATACTATAGAACTCATTCTTCATATTCTAGAAGGGATACCAAATTTCATTCTTATCCTCCTCTTATTTTTTCATCAGTTCCTCTATCCTCAATGCAACTACTGCTTTCTCCATCCATGCAGGATGAACTTCTAGCCTAGCCATAGCAACACAATGCTACCAGCACCATCAATCTAAATTCAGTTAATCAACTAAGTGATTATGAACCTTATGCTAATAAAAGACCTTTCTTCAGACCCAATAGCCTAACTAAACCCTCACATAAACCTATGGTTGATAACCCTACTTCTTCATCTTCCTTTGCATCAAATCCATTTAAGTCCCCTTCAAACTAAATACCACCTAGACTCCATATTGTTATGCTCACTCATGTCATATCTAATTGGATCCAAGCGAGCAACCTTCCTAGGAAATTACCTGATCTTGGGATTCCTCTTATCTATTTATAAATTTCTAGGAATGAACTATGTCAAACTCTTCTTGATTTAGGTTCTAGTGTTAACTTGATTGCTCATGAGATTTATGATGCTTAGAACTTGCCACCTCTCGAAAAGAAAAATATCTTATTGATGTTGGTAGACCAGTCCATTACCATTTCATTGGAACTAGTAGAAAACATTGTAACCACTATTTTTGGGTGGCCTTATCCATCAATTTCCTAGTAATCAAGGTTGAGAACTATTAGGGGGACTTCCTAATCATTACAGGACGGGCATTGCTAAGAACTATTGATGTGAGAATGGGCATCAAAGATATTTCCTTGGAAATATCTATGGAAAATGCATTTGGAAAGATTGAGAAGAATCAAATTCCATTTATTTTATAAAATAAGATAGGGAGCAAATTGCATGCAAAAACGTTGGTCCAAGAAATGAGCATCTATTTCCAAGAGTAAGTAGTATGCGCATGAAGTAGATATTCAAAGGTGCCTATATGTAGTGGTCACAAAATAAGAGGATACCTAGTGGCTGACCACTAATTCTAAAAATAGAACAATGTGTAAGGAACCTACTAAGAGCTTGACATGTGCTTATTTCATAAGCATGAATGAACTAGAGCAAGTTCATCACCAACTCTCTAATAATACAAATGATGATACCTATTGGGGAGAGCTGGAAATTCCTAAAAATTTTAAATAAGAACCTCTTGAGCTAAAAACTCTAACTACTATAATGGAATATGCATTCTTGAAAAATGAAAAGCTAGTAACAATTAATGAAAATCTTGCTCTTGAACAGAAATAGATGTTGTTGAAAGTGGTTAATAAATGGCTAACAATATTTACTTGGTCATATCCTAAACTCACTAGAATTGATCCATAGATTTTCCAGCACCACATTTATACTAATCCATCCGTGAAGCCAAAGAGGCAACCACAATAGTAGTTGAATCCAAAATTGAAGCAAATCATCAAAGAGGAGATTAAGCAACTCCTTAAGGTAGGATTTATCTACCCCATTGTCGATAGCGAGTGGGTCAAGCCACTCACAATAGTGCCAAAGAGAGGTGGTAAATGGTGGATTTGTATCAACTTTAGGTTGTTAAACATGGCAACATTCAAAGATCATTTTCCATTATCATTTGTTGATCAAGTGTTGGACACCATATCTGGGCATTGCTATTATAGTTTTCTAGATGGTTATAGTGGTCATAACCAAATCTAGATGGCACCAAAAGATAAGCCCAAACCAATGTTCACAAATCCTTAGGGAACCTTTGCATATCACAAGATGCCTTTTGGTGTATGCAATTCTCATGCCACTTTCCAACATCTAGTCTTGATCATCTTTCAACAGCAAATTGGTAGTAGAGTAGAAGTCTTCATAGATGACTTCTCCACTTATGGTGCTATGTTTGAGAAATTCTTAGACCACCTTGAGTAATTACTCAAAAGATGTGTGGAAATAAAACTTGTAGCTTAATTGGAAAAAGAACCATCTCATAGTCTAAGAAAGCATTGTATTGGGGTATATATTTTTCTAGAAAGTGATTGACGTAGACCCCAAAAGGATAAGGATGATCCAAGAAATTACCCATCAACCAAAAACTATAAAATATGTCTAATCATTCCTTAGACACACTAGCTACTACTAGTGATTTATAGAGAATTTCTCTAAGATTGTGAAAGCATTGATTAATCTAACAAAGAAAGATGCTCCCTTGATCTAGACAAAGAAATGTGAAAAGGCATTCTAAAGCCTCAAGAAAAATCTTGTAGAGACTCCAATTATACAAGCACTTGACTAGTCTAGACTATTTTATATAATGACAGATGCATCTAATTATTCCTTGGAAGCTATGCTTGCATAATTAGATGATAAGAAACATCCATATTACATCCACTACACAAGTTGAAGCATTGTGGATGTATAGTTGAATTACACCACCATAGAGAAATAATTGATGGTGGTGGTGTATGCTCTAGAGAAGTTCAAGAAATATGTGCTTGGATACAAAGTGTTTGTGCACACTAATCACAATGCCATTTTCTTCCTCATGAACAAGCCAATGGTGAGCCCCTATGTCATATGGTGGCTAGTGATCTTATAGGAATTCGATCTTACAATGGTAGATTAAAAAGGGACTGAGAATTTGGTCACTGACCACTTGTATCGATTGTGATGGAACAACAAAGAGGAGGGAAGCCCACTATCTGATTAGTTTCCTAATGAAATCCTCTTTGCCTTGGCTATAACTAAACCATTGGCTAGTAAGCCTAAATGATACTATGGTATTTTCACTTATCTTCTTACTCAGGAGATTCCACAAGAGTTCGATCATTGGAAGTGCTTCATGGAGGTCAACAGGCACCTATACAAGGTGTGCACTGATGGCCTAGTTCGTTGGTGTGTCCCTAATTTTGATCAACTACACATTCTTCAAGATCCTCTTGAGGGTCCTTGTGAGAGCCACTATGATGAGAGATGCATAGCCATTAAAATCCTGATGGTAGGTATTATTGGCCAATACTTTTTAGGAATGCTTACCAATTTGTCGACTCTTGTGAATGTCACCAATTAGATGTTGGAATGACTACTCAAATGGAGGAACCTCAACATGGGATTCAACCATTGGAACCTCTCAAAATCTAGGGCATTGACTTCATGGATCCCATCATGCCCATGTTAAATGGAAAGGTGTACATCATAGTCATTGTTGACTATTGCACGAAATGGGCATAAGTAGCAGCCATCACTAACTATACATCTTCTACTACCACTTAGTTTGTATAACAAAATTTTGTAAATAGGTTTTGTGTTTCATGTGCATTAATCTTTGATAATGGAACCCACTTTATAGGCACTACCATTCAAAAGCTTATGCAATGCTTAATGGTTAAGAATAAATTAACAACACCTTATCATCCCCAAGCTAATGGTCAAGCTGAGATTACAAATAGGAAAATCACTAAGATCTTAATAAGAATAGTTACCAAATATAGGAGAGGCTAGATCACATTCTCTAGACTTGCTGATCAACATGGAAACTCCCTATAGGCTACTCTTCCTATGAGTTGGTGTATGAAAAATTACCAACTCTCCCTATTCAATCCGATCTTTGTACATTGTCAACAATCTATGACCTTTACCTTAACTTAAGTCTATCATAGAAATAAATATTAGTGAATCTTAACCTACTAGATGAAAATTGATTAGTGGTTATCATATAATGAGTTGTACAAAGCATTCAATAAAAAGCAACATGACCTTAGAATAAGGAATGTAAAATTTCAATTGGTAGATAAGGTCCTCTATTGGAACCCCACCCACATACCTTAACAAACTAAGTTTCAAACATTGTGGGAAGGACCTTACATTATTTAAAAAACTTTTTCCTTTGAGGCCATTTTGATCTACAAACTTGAGAGCCCAAACAAGAAGTAGTTGGTCAATATCCATAGAAAAATCCTATCGATGAGCCTAAGTAAGCTTGTGCAACAAATACATTAATGGATGGAAAATCATGCTCAATTTCTTGGATCTCCTCCTTTCAACCTAGTTGTGGAGGAGATGGCCATCCATGCTAATCATATACATGGCTCCTTAGTTTTTCTATTTTTTGTTTTACACATTTTTGTTTTTGCAAATTGTTTATTTTATACCTTTTTGATTTCAAGAGTTTTTCTTATCTCATCCCATTTTTTAGTTTACATCATTGTTAGTACATTTAAATTTTTTTTGAATATTTCACATTTTCTTATATATTTTACTTTATTTTAGTGTGATTTTCTAATTTCTCTTAATAATGTGCCTTATTACCAACTGGGTACAATGTAGTTTGTTTGATGTGTGCATGTTCTATCTAGTTATTTGATTATTTGTTTCTAGATTCTAGCTTTGAATTTTGTTGCTAATAACTAGGACATGGTTTCTTTTTCATGAAATAGGCAATGAGTCTACAACGACAAACTCTATGGTTTTATTTATTCTAGAAGTATGAGGTTCCTTTTTTATTAATAAAACATTAACAAACTTGTGACCTTGGTAGCTTTTGAACTTGACAAGTATTCAAAGGTGTGAACAAGTGTGACTTCAAGGGGACTCAATATTCTTTGTGCCTTTATGCTTGCTTGGGTGCATGTGTATTTTCATGGATTTCTTACCATTCCATGTCAACCAATAATAGGAAGTTGAATAACTATTTGCATGGTGTGGTTCCCATTTCAAGAAAAAGTAATCGGAATTCATAGCACATCCCTTAGACAAAATAAATGGGCTACAAGCATTAGTTATGGAACTAGAAAGACATGTTACCCATTCTTGAATGTCCCCTCTAACTAAGGCCCTTTCTAAATTCTTCATTCTCTTTTCTTCTTAAAATAAGAAATGATGGTTGTTATATGTGAGCACTCTTGTGTCTTGAGGTGATGGACCAATCTTAGAGTGACAATGTAAAGTTACTAAACATGGTTGGTTGGTCTAGACTAAGGATGGATTTTATCAGGTTATCCCACCACAAAATTCACAAGGAACTTCAAGTGACCTTAATTGGAAACTCTATTTCACTCTCTCTCAACCATCTGTGCTTTCCATGCCTCACCTAACTGTTGGTGTTCATGATATTGTTTGATGTCTTGGATTGATGTGTCAAAATTCCTAGGTAGTTTCTTCTCGGTTTTTGTACTTAACTTTCTGTAATCATTAATCATTCATGGGGCCCATTGACTCCTTGGTTTGAGGTTATGCAAGGACAAAAAAGGGTGTGTGCCTACTTTGGGGAGGATCCACTTGCATACCTTTTGGTTGGGTTAGTTAATTTCTTTATCCTTAGACATTCTCACAATCAAATCCTTTTGTATGCCCCATCAATGACATCCAACTATGTGCATCTTCACAATGTTTTTCAATGAAATTTTCTTTTTCTTGTTATTATGAATTCTTTAAACCTATTCAAGCATTTCATCACATTTTGCCTTTTTTATAGTTTAATACTAAACCATTTATCCATTTCACCCTACTTTTCAATGTTCCAACTAATACTATTAAATGAATTAATTGACCATAATCACAACCTAGCCAACTGTAACAACTAACGAGACAAGGTATATAAAGGCTATATGTTACACATTACATAGTAATCTATGATTTTGTTATGATTATAGTAAGAAGAATGGACTCGAAGCAAGATTATCTTCACCAAAGAAGAAGCAATAATACTATGTAATGAGGACCCTTCATGATCATTAAATCTTAATGCTCGCTCTTCAGCTGCTAGAGGAGTTTGATGTTAGTTTTAGACAAGGTGTTCAATTCTATTGTTTTTGTAAAAGATTGTAAATCTATACACTTGGGTACTTAGATTCTATCTCTTCCATCTAAGTTAGTTTGCATGTCAACGAATAATTCCATACCTTTCTAATATTTTGTAAGGGACTTGTTCCTTCTTTCATTTACTCAATGATGAGTTTTCATTTAGTCATGGGGGTATGATGAAACATATTTTTTCTAGATCTAATATTGGATATTTAGTCATGAAGGTATGATTAACTATATTTTTTCTAGCTCTGATATTAGATATCTTATATCGGAGCCTTGATATCAAATACCCAATATCGCAACCTAAGAAGCAATGTCAAATATCTGATATTCTAGGATGTGTGCTAGCCTATAAATATAGTGCTTCACCACATAGTTTGGGCATAAGCTTTTTCATAGCATAGCAGAGATCTTTTAGTTTCTTTTCTCCAGAGTTAAAATATTTTCCAAAGTGCCTACACTGTTGTACTTGATCACAGCTATGTGTGCAGCAATAAAGAAAAACTTTTTAATAAACCTTGCAGCACCTTGGATAGATTAATTATTTTATTTATGGATTTGATGCTTTATGAAATTTTATTTAAATATTTCAATTAATTAATCTAAACTAAGCTAAGCTAAGTTAGATAAGTTGAATAATAATAAATTAAGCACATAAGTATGCCAGATTCAAGCATGTGCATGATGCTTGGTAATCCTAGTAACGCTTAACATTTGGTAATGCAACAATGTTAGACATGTTAAGGATGTGTTTGGAAAGTGGGACTACATACTTATGTTAGGATTAGTTAGAGATTAATGATTTAGTTAGATTAAATTATCCATTAAATTACTTAATTTCTTTATTTTAAGAACCAAGAACAGAAACATAAAAAGTGGTAAAAATCAGACACCTCAGTTACACTTAACCATACCTTTGCATTTTACAAGTATCACTAGGAAGACAACAATTGTAATGATTAGATTTCACTTCTTAGAACCCATGTACTTGAAGACTTAAGGTCTACAGAATTTGATCAGATCACACATGAACACTTGTAATTCATATGGTTGAGGGTAGGGGCATTCGCCACTCATCAAGTGGGTATAATAACAAAGGAAAGTATAGGAGTTACTTGCAAATGGCTTCATGAGAAAATAAATTTTACCTTGTGTAGTTCTAGTAGTTCTTATGCCAAAGAAGAATAATAATGAATGGAGGATATGCATTGACTCCAAGAAAGTTAACAGGATAATAGTGAGGCATAGGTTTTTTATTCCAAGGATGGATGATATGGTTGATGTTGTTGCTAATGTACACATTTTTAGTAAAATTGATTTGAAGAGTGTTTATCATTAAATTTGAATTAAGCATGGTGATGAATGAAGGATAGGTTTTAAAATACTAATGAATTGTTTGAATGGTTGGTGATGCCATTTGAAATCAAAAATGCATCTACTATATTCATGAGGTTGATGCATGATGTACTTAAAGATTAGATTGGTAAGCATTTTATTATCTTTTTTAATGATATTTTAATGTAAAATTCTAATGAATATGAGAACTTGGATTACTTAGAAAGAGTGTGTCTAAAATTTGAAGAGGCACATTTGGTAATCAATGAGAAGAAAAGTCATTTCTTTACTAGGAAAATCACATACATCAAGCATGTGATTTCCAAAAACCAAATTTAGATAGAAGCTACCAAGATGAGGACTATTAGAGATTGGCCAACTCCTAAGAATGTTGGGGGAAGTAAGATCAATCCTTAGCTTAGCATGTTTTTATTAAAGATTCATAAAAAAATTCAATGATATTTCTTGGTATAGGTTTGATTTGTTAAAGAAAAGTAAATATTTTATGTGGTGTGATGAAACCCAAAGGAGCTTTAATTTTCTAAAAGAAAAAATAACTAGTGAGTCAATGCTTACAATTATATGTGTTTAGAAGCCTTTTTAAGTGGAGGTGGATGCATATGGACTTACCATTTGAAGGGTACTTTGACAAGAATGTAACCTTGTTATTTTGTTTCTAAAATGTTAAATGAGTCAAGGTAAAAATATAGCATATATAAGAAGGAGTTGTATGTTATTCTTTAACCAATTAAGCATTGGAGACATTACTTATTATCCAAGGAGTTCACCTTGATGATGGACCATAACCACTTTAGTTTCGAAATTCTTAAAATAGCTTGTGTTAAATACATGAAATGTATTGTACAATTGCAAGATTTCAATTTTGTACTTAAGCACAAAATTGGAAAAGCCAATGTGATGGATAATGCATTATTTAGGGTGCATGTAGTTGATTTCATTGTACTACATGTGAAAGCTATGGGTTATTTAACTACATTGTATGAGCATGATCATGATTTTGAGTAGGTGAAAAAAATCCTCAAGGAAGCATTGTTGAGTTGGATAGGCTAGTGGAGAGACTATCATATTTAAGATAAATTGTTATTCCAAAATAGAAAGGTATGAATTCCTAATTATGAGTTTAGAAAGAAATTTTTCTTTTTTAAAGCATTGTAATGGCATGGCAGGTTATATGGATATGGATAAAACATTGGATCTTATTGGTAGAAACTAATTAGAGTCTAGAATGATATTTGAATTTTACAAGTTTGTGAAGGAGTGCTTGACATGTCAAAAATTCAAAGGATATAAAGGAGTGGATGGACATTACATACCTTTGTCAATTTCCAAGGATTCATGGAAAAATATGTCAAGGGATTATATGAGTGATATTCCAAAGATCAAGAGTGTAAAAAATGCTATTTTTGTTGTGGTGAATAGGTTCTCCAAGATGGAAAACTTCATTTCATCCAAAAATATGATTGATGCATTTCATATGGAAACTTTAATTTTCCAACATGCAAAATTACATGATATTAATTTGAATATTATTAGTAATAGAGACTCCAAGTTCACTAGTTATTTTTGAATGTTCCTCTAGAAAATTTTAGGGACAAAGCTAAATTTTTCTAGTGTATATCATCCATAATTTGATGGTTAAACTGAAGCAGTGAAAAAATCCTTGTTAAATATTTTGGAATATTTATGTGATGGACATCCCAATCAATGGAACGTTTTGTTACATCATGTTGAATTTTCATATAATAATGATTTCCACATTATCATTGGAAAAAGCTCAGTTTAGATGAATTATTATTTTTGTTCAAAGATGGTGAATAATGTGAAGAGCTTTGAGGGTGAAACTTAAATCAGTGCTAATTTTTTTCTAGAGATGAGGGATTTTCATGCACATGTAAAGGTAAATCTCAAAGAGAAGACTCAAGAAATATTTCTTAAGAGGAATGAGGATAAGTAGAAGGCTATCTTTTATATTAGTGACCTAGTTTAGGTGCACTTGAAAAAGAAGAGATTAAGAGGTATCTACTTCTCTAAGTTGAAAGTCAAGAAGATGTATCCTTTTAGAATCAAAGCCAAAATTAATAATAATTATTTTGAGATTAACTTATCCAACAATGTTAATATTTATTTTGTGTTTAATCTTTCAAATCTTAGCATTGCCATGGATTTGTTGTTGATGAAAACTTATAGGGTAGCATCAATATGTTGAAGGGGGCTATTAATCTATCTAAATCTTGAATGAAGAGGAAGATAATTATGCTTAAGTAGAGAGAAGTTTCAAGAAATTGGGGAGTGAAGAGACATGAGTACTTGATCCATTGGAAGGATTAATCGATGGATGATGTTGTATGGGTCCATGAGACCAAACATGTTAAGTGCAGAATCACTTCTACCCATACTCTCTTGTTCACATGAGTTCACTTTTTAAAGGGTGAAAGAGTTGGTATAGGAACACCTCTTCCAATTCTCTTTTCTTCTCCCCACAAATTATTTTTGCACATTTTGGCTTTGTGAATATGTTTGAAATATGTAGGACATGTCTTGACTAAGATTTGAGATTACATAAGAGATGACTTGCATGTGTAGGGGACGTCTCAACTAAGGAGACATCTTACCTTATTTGAAGATATCTCAAGTAAGAAGTCCTAGATTTTATGAGATATCTTTGGTGATAAGTCTCATACTAGAAGGAGATTTCTTCCTCTCTCAATAGAATTCTCACCTAAATTGTGAAATTTTATAGAAAATATCCTAGGAAAGCCAAGGATGACCCATACAGTTAGGAAAACTTCCAACTTGTCAATTCCAAATTGGAAAGAAGCTAAGTTAGATGAGAATAAAAAGGAAAACATCCAAATATATTTAAGTTGATCTTGAGAAAAGGATTTTAAATTTCGTATCTATAATTTTCAATAAATATTATTTTTTCTTTAAGGTTTGTATCATCATCTTGAGTTGATAAGATTTTGTAAGAGAGTGTCATAAGAACACATTAAGTGAGTGCATAATTATGATTGCATCTCAAGGTTAATTATTTATATGTTTAGCCTATGTGTTTTTGTGTTCTTGCTTGTGAATTACAATCTTAATCCTAACTTGTGATAGAGATTCTCATTCAGTTGTGCCTTGAATTAAGGATAATCATTATATGGTTGTACCACCTCATGCTCTACAACATCGTTGAATGTTTTAAGCGAAGTGATGTTATGGGTTATGGAACTGAGATTGTAATCTTCTTTACATCAATTTAAGATAGCTATTTTTTTGTAGTAAATTATTTTATCTTCATAATATTTGGATTCAATAGGTGTTTTGAGCAATTTAAAATTTCAGTGATCTTGCTCCAATCCTTAATACTAGACATGATAGTAAGGCTATAGAGTTTTCCACCTATCCTACTTAATACATCCACCACCTTGTTCCCTTTCACTAAAAGATATTGGATTATGAAATCAAAATATGTCAATAATTCTACCAATCAATTTTGTGTCATGTTCAATTCTGGTTTTTTCATAAGGTGTTATAAACTCTTATGGTCTATTCAAAATGTAATCTATTCATTATACAAATAATATCTCCAAATCTTAAGAGTAAATCTAATATTACCAGGCTCTAGATCATGAACTAGATATTTGATCTCATAAGGTTTCATCTATCTAGAAGCATAGGTCATCAATTTTCCATATTGTATAAAAAAATCACCTAAATATTTTCCTAAAGCATTTGTATATACGCTGTAATGCTTACCAAGAACTACTAGAATCAAGATAAGGATTAAGATCAATCACTATTCCAGCTTCTCAAAAGCCTTCTAACAAGCATCTAACCAAGAGAAAGCATAATCTTTCCTGAGCAACTTATCTAGCGAGACTACAATCTTAGAGAAATCCTTTATAAATTTCTTGTAATATCCTGCTAAACTCAATAAAATTTTAACTTTATTCATCATGGTTGAAACAAGTTAATCTTTAATCACTACTATCCTAGAAAGATCCATAACTATACCTTCTCCCAAAACCACATGATCAAGAAGCTCTATCTTTGTATTCAAAAATGCACACTTATAAACATAACAGTACAACTGCTAATCTCTCAAATTCTACAATCCTACTCTCAAGTATTTCTTATGTGCCTTTTCATTCTTAGAGTAAATCAAAATTTCATCAATAAATATAATGATAAATTAATATAAATAAGAATGCATCAAATTATTCTTTAAATGCATAAAAAATTCTAGTGCATTAGTGAGTTCAAAAGAGAATAACTAAGAACTCATAATAATTGTATCTTGTTCTAAAGGTTGTTTTAAGTATATTCTCTTCTCATACCTGAATTTCATAATAGTTAGAGTTTAAATCAATCTTAGAAAATACCGTAGCTTCTCTCAACTAATCAATCACATCATTGATCTTGGATAGAGGATATTTATTCCTATCTATCACTTAATTCAAATATTTGTAATTAATACACAACCTTAAAATGTCATCCTTCTTCATCAAAAATAGCACTAATGCCTCCCAAGGTGAAACACTTGATTAAATCATGTCTTTTCCCAATAGTTCATAAAGTTGTACCTTACGCTCTATCAACTCCACCAAAAACATCTTGTAAGATGTCCTAGAAATTGGTTGAGTTTAGGCTTGAGTGTAATCTCAAACTCAATCTCTGTTTAAGGAGATACTCTAGAAATTTCTTTCTTAAATACATTTAAGAACTTTAGAACCACTAGGATATGTGCTATCTTCTTCTTAGTATCCTCATGTACCAAGATCTTATAACAACCATGACCATTCTTAAGTACCTATTGAAGCTTCTTGATGGTTAGAAGGTCAAGCTTAATCTTACAATTCAACCATTCATCATACTTTGTAAGCCAATTCATATCAAGAATCACATCATATTCTCTAAGTTCCATCACTATCTAATCACTACATCACCTATTACCTTATATCTACATCTCTAAAACTACCATACTAGGAGAATTCATTTTCTAAATTACTAGGGGAGAACACATGGATGAAGGCTTATGCTATAAATGGATCATAACTCTAGGTTCCATAAAAGAATGATTGGCTCCAAGGTTAAATAATATTTAAAAAAGAAGTCATCAATATTACTTGTGGTATTCATGATAGTGTCAAGTTGTTTATCCCAAGGTTGGTCTATCAAATCATAGAATCTACACTTATATCTTAATTTCCTGATTATAAATTTCTTATTCCATGAGTTTTTCACTCCATCAGTTTGGTTCTTAACTATTTTGTTTGGGCACTTCTAGCTCTTGTATTTGGGCTTACCATAAGAATAGTAATTTGGACACTTACACCTAAGAGGTTGTATCTTTACTACACATATGGCACATGGAAGGAAAGTTAAAACGTCTACTACTACTAGTACCTCCAAGAGTCCTAGCCTACTTAGAACTACCAAATTTTCTCATGATCTAAGATATCCTCTTGACCTAATTTGGTTTCTTCTTCTTCCTGAATCCTATGCTTCACTCTATAGCCAATGCCCTAGTATAAGGTATCTCATACTTAGTCAAATCAAGAGGAATCAAGCCTCTATAGAGGGTTTAATCATTCCATTAATAGAATGATTGGTCATCTATTCCTCATCATCCTAAAAGTGAGGTTCAAACTACACTAACTAGAGGAAGTTTATAACATACTCAGAAAGATTAATATCTCCTTGCTTCAAGTTGGATAACTTCTTAGCCTTGACTCTTCTAAACTTCTCGGATATGTATCTCTCTTTGAAGGCTTTAACAAATTTAGTTCATTCTATCTATCAATGCATCTAGTTGCTAGCAACCTTGGTTATCTACCACTACTGGTTAGCTACACACTTAAGTTGATGGGAAACCAAATAATATAACCCATTAATTGGAAAGAATCTTCCACCTCACATAGCCACTTGAAAGCTAGTAATAGATCTTCAACACTATTAAAAGATGGGGATTTCAACTTCCTAAACTACTCCATAAACACTTACTCAATGGATCTTCTACCACTAGTGTTTGAGTAATTAGATTGGCACTATTCATCATTTTTAACATTAAACTAATTCTAACTTCTTAGGTAAGTAAATATTCTTCCATATCATATCATTTTAAGAGACTTTTCCATTGGATTGATTGAGATTTTCCCTATTCGTAATCTTAGAGATACCTCTTGATAACATCCTACATCACAAATCTAAGAATACTTAACAAACCTTTAGCTTTGATACCAACTTGTAATACCCTACTAACTATGCTCAGCCTAAGAGGACATTACTTAGATAAAAATTGAAAAGTGCAAAAAAACACAATATTGCATAATAAAATCAAATGGATGCCAGAAAAGTTCAATAGGAAAGAAAAAGTAGGCATCCATGAAATAAGTGCATAGGAGAAAGGAAAATTTTGCAAAATACAAAACATTATACAGAAATATAAAGAAAATAACACCATGCATACAAAACCTAATCTTTTCACTAAG
>MNCI01001013.1:0-24415 GCA_015680685.1 Gnetum montanum
TTTCGTATGGTGGAGTGTAGGGGTACCTCGCCACTCATCACCAACGATGTGGATAATTTCCTATGTTCTACTTAGCGCACAAACACTTAGTCCCCGGCAATGACGCCAATGATGAGTGGCGAGGTACACTTGCACTCAACCATACGAATACAAGCGTTACACACATGATCTGATTGAACTCCATAGACTAAGTGCCTACACGCCTTATGGAACACTTAAGGCTAATCATTTGTTGTCTTCCCAGACTTACTTGTATTTTTCACGGTTGTATGGTTAAGTAAGTCTAAGGTATATGATTTTTATATCTTTTCTGTCTTATCTCCTATGCTGATAAGGTGAAGGGTGAAGAGATTAATTACGAACTTTAACTAACTAACTAAGCCTTAATTAACCTAGCATCAGCATCCGTTCCCACTTACTGTTCACACCCTGAACCAATGCAACCTTGGTTACCAAACGCTAGTCGTTGCTGGGATCACCAAGAGTAACGCACGTGCTCGAAGCAGTCGTACTAAATGCACTTAACTATAGGGGAAGGGTTGAGAAAGATTTTATCAACTAATAAAGCATTTAAATAGTAAACAATAAATAATAGTAAATAAATTCCTATTTAGCCTATTCCATGCACTGCAAAGTTTATCCAAAAAGTTCTTCTTTATTTCCATACATAAACTTGTGTTCAAGTACAATATTTGCTCGAATAAAGATCCGTTCACTTTGGAGCTCCTACTGCGGGCAAATGGAAATTATTCTATCTCTGGAGAGGTAAAACTACCAGAGTTTCACTACGGTCTAGGCCTAGAATGAGAAACAAGGGAGAGTCACCTCTTATTTATAGATTTGGTGACGCACCGTGATATTGCGAGGGACGACGCGATATCGTGTACGGGATATCGCAGCCCATGCGATATCGCGTCCCATCAGCTACAAATTACGTGTCTATGTTATGATGATAATGATTTTAGCCTTGGCCATTAGGATTTCTTTTTCATTAATCTATTTATACATACTCACTTGATTTCTAAACTATTCTTTGAGCCTTTCATACTTCTTGGCCTCATTTTGCCATGCGCTAATCTCAATGGTTGACTTCCTCCATTGATAGGGTTATGTTTTCTTTGGCTAATTTTTGCATGTCCTAATTGACTCTTGTGAATAGCTCTCTAAGCTAAAGGATGCTCTCTTTGAGGACATTATTTTGTTTTTCAATATCATTCAACCTTATATTCTCTGTAGAAATCTTCTTATTTTCTTCCTCCATGGAAATTATGGCTTTAGCATGAGCATATGTTTGCGGTTTAGCCATTAAGGTATTTCACATTACTTTCTTCTTCTCCATCCCAACTTAAATATTTCTAGCTATCGATTGGGCTACTTGTTTAGTTTTGAATTTATCTAGCTAGGTTGGCACTACATATTGTACAGGATCTTATTTCTCTACTCTTAATACTACCAATTTAGCTTGCAACCTCTACACCTCATTTTTTGCATGTTCAGCCCTAGTTTCAGAAATTACCAGCTTGCCCTTTGTTGAAATAAGCTAAAACTACACTACAATGATATTGCTAGGGATATCAAAAAGGTTTTGCATCACTTGCCTTGTTTGCAGTAGTGAATCCAAGATATCCTCATGTTCTTATGATGTCATAGAGGTTCAAACTATTGTTTCAACATCTTTGGTTCTAGTCATATTTGCTAACAACATAATAGAAACATTAAAAGATTCCTTGATATGATCAGTAATAACTTCAACTAGTCCTATTGCATCTTCGTGTTGCATAACCATAACTATGGCTCCTTCTCTTATTTATAGCATAACTTGGAAGGATGCATCATTCCCTAATATATTTTGTGTCCAATCCTCATTTTATCCTACCTATAATAATATTTGACCCTAACTATTGATACTACAAGCCTTTTGGGAATGTCTCTAATTTGGTACATGCTTGAGACTTCTCTATTCCCCCAATTGATGATTTTTGCAATCTGTTGTAAATAGCTCATAGAAGGTCTGTAATGTTGTTGTGCTAGTGGAGCACTTGATCTTGGTCTATCATCAACTGGTGTTGACCCACTAGATCCTACTTGTTCTTGTCCTATAGCTGAAATGTTTCTAGCTAGTGTGGATCCTATAGCTCCCTTAGTGTTCAATGGCTTCTCTACTTGATCTTTCTTGGAAGGCATTTGCTTTGACATCTTAGCATAAGATGCATTCTAGGCTTTTTGTAGAATATCATTGGTGTAATCTAGAATTCCACCTTGCTTGCATAGCCTTCTTATGAAGTAAGGGAATGACAAAGAGAGTTTCCCTACCTTTTTTTCTTCAAACCTTCTTTGGATTTCTAGAAAGAGCAAATGAAACATGTTTGCTTGAATTTTCCCCATAAGGATGGTGCTTCCTCTTGTAGCATAGGTGGAAATCTTGTTTAATCTCTTAGTGGAAAAAATACGATAATTTTCAATCATGAAGTATATCTTCTCTTCAGTGGACAGTCCAATATATTCTATATTTATTATTCCATAAGCCCTCTACAACCACAACCTCTTTGCATCATTGTTAGACCTTGTCAAAATTTGTACAATATTTGCTCCAATATTTAGTAGGTTCAATGACTTTACAATTGCTTCCACTAAATTGGGCACTATGATTCCCTCAATTTTGACTATGGCATCATCTTGTTTATTTCTCCAGAATTGATAAACTTTCCCTACGTATCATTCGCCATTGCATGATAGTGTTGGCCAAAGAGGAAAGGCTTGGAATTTTTCTCAAATGTTGGCAAGTGTAAACTCCATGAATGATTTGAAGTTCAGTTCTACAATGACTGTGAACATGATGGACTTTTCTTGAATAGCTTGGAAACATGCTTAATAGTGTGAGGCACTATCCCTGCTCTTGGGCTAGTAGTGCTTCAACTTCATCTTGTGCAGAATGTTCCATCATGGGTGTTTGTTGATAAATGCTAACTTACTTAGCTTTTGGAGTTTGTTCTCCAACTCATCCCCTTCCTCTTAGTCTTTTACCCCTTTTTGTGAGGGTCCTTTGGCTACAAGTCTTTTAGGAGCCATCTACAATCACAAAGAATTTGTTTAACATTACCCAAGGATTTAAAATAAGTTCCTAACAGTTCATGATCCTTTCTTACATTCTTGGATTCGATCAAAATTTATCCTTATTATTACCTTCCAGCTCTTATTATGATTGCAAATTAGAAAAATTGCAAAAAGAAACCCATAACTACTCTATTTCCTAATGTATTATGAACAAGTGAGTTCCTTATGACCTCTCACAATGGTTATTTCTTTATTTACGTACATTGTGATGGTTGTTTAGGAAGAAATTTTTAAGTTCACTTAGTTAGTTAGCTAAAATATGAACAGTTATTATAGTTCTTACCCTTGATATATTCTTCTAGGTGTTAGAAAAAATTTTCTCAAATTGCACAACTATGCACCATACTCTTCCCCACAACTAAGTTGGTTGCCTCGAGATTAAGAGGGTTCAAGAATCATGCAAATCAAAGCTATGGTGAGAAAGGTATGAAGCTTTGAAGTTTGGTGGCCAAAGGATTAGAAAAATGGCATGAACTTCCTATGCATCAAATGAGAAGAATGAAAAAGTTCTAACTCACATGTATATATAGATTTTTTTGGTGAAAACATCATAGATATGACATTGTAGGGGCTAATACATCATAGCTACAACATTATCCTTAAAAAATTAAGATTTTGAGCAAGTTTTGATGGAAAAACTAAGTAAAATGAATAGTTTGGAAGATGTAGAAGTGAATTAAAGGATTCTTAAGTAAGGATGATGCTCAAAATATGAGAATTTAGCATTAAAAGTGTATGAAAGAATGAATCTTAGGAAAAGTAAGTTAATGAGGTCTATATGAGATGGTTGGTAGGAATTGTTAAAAGTATGATCAAATATGAGTATGTAGAAAAGTAAGAATGATGGTTTAAGTGTGTTGTAGGCACAAGATGGTGTGGAATTGATCATCAACTATGAAGCACAAGGGTTATATAAGTGGATCCTTCCCAAAGCAAGCTCCAACTCTTAGTGTCCTTATATAACCACACCTACAAGTATCCGTAGGCACTCAAGAAGTTGAATGTAAAACATACATGTCTTCCAAAACACACATGTTAATATCACCTTCATGAGAAAATAATGCTATATTATACAAAACCATTAAAATATGATTATATATAATAGTGTGGTGGAATGAGAATAGCAAGGATTGTAGAAAATGGAACATGAGGTATCTTACCATAGGAATAATGAATTCTGTATGTGACATATGATTAAAGTAATCATTAGCCCTTCTGTCTAAGATTTAGACCAAGTCCATACCACTAATGAATGACATTGCATTGTATCATATCAAAAGTAACAACCATAAAACTACCACAACTACAAGAAGTATTACCATTTGACAAGGAAGTAGTTTATTAATACCACACTTTATTTTTTAAAGAGAACTTGGCCATTGAATAGAGGAGTGCCTTCATGCATAGGTAACATGTCTTTTTGGCCCCATAATTAATGCAACTCTAAGAACCCTTGAAATTTCTGAGAAGTTACCTACCTTTAGGCATGGGTAACATGTCTTTCCAGTGGAACACCTAGAAATTTTTATTTTGTGCATTTATTAAATTATTACTATGTCAACCTTACGAGAGGACTACCTAAGGATCAAGAACTTAGAAGGGTGGTTGAAAAAGTTTCCTAATTAAAAATTCACCTACCACACAAACACACCAAATTTTATGTGGTTTTCCAACTTGGGTACATCCACACTCGGGGGTAGAATTCATGCACACCTCTAGACTTTGTTTCTCAATAAATGTGATTTGAAGGGCATCACACCCTACACAAGCTCTAAGCTTCGCACCAGAGTTTTTTTTCATTGTGAAACCACTCAACCCTACAAGCTCCCAATAAGCTTAGAATATGGTTTTAAAGATTTCACAACCTTTACAAAATTGAGCTCCACTCTAGAATGCTTTGACACTACAAAACCACTCAACCTCGCAAGGTCCCAACAAGCTTAATGTGGATGCCTTCTTGCAAGAAGCACATGAACCCCACAGGGCTACAAGAAAGAGAGAAAAACACAAGGAAAGAATATAACTAAATTTATAAGTCTCTGTACTTGAAGCTCAATACAACATACAACCAAGCAAAATATGTTACAATGAAAAGCAAGAATACAATATCTTAGAATAAACAATGCTTGATCTTTTGTGAATAGTACTTGCATAATTCCCAAGATTTTGACATTTTCTTATAGCCTCGAAATTTCTAAAAACTCCTCAGAATTCATGTAACAACTACCAAGCATCTAGTGTAGATGTCTACTTTGAAGTTGCGATGTCTACTTCAGATTGGCCTTAATTAAGGAGAGATGTCTCATTGGAAAATGGGACATCTTCTTTGGAACATTTACTGGGAGACCTCTACTCTTGGATGTAGACGTTTACTATTTTTAGAAGACATATCCTCAACTTTTAAGCTATCTTTTGAGGATTTCTCCTATAAATTTTCCTTCTTTCCAGTCCTTGGAGCATCTTCATTTGATTTGTAGTCTTCATTTTTGTCCATGCTTGTCCATGCTCTCATCTTGCTCATGTAGTCTTCATTTTGATATCTTGTTGTAGATCTTGTTTCCTTGAGTTCTTAGATCTTGTTGTGGAGTTCTTATCCATGTTCTACAAACATGTTATCCACCAAAAAGTTTCTTTGTTTCCATTGTTCTTAAGGTTTTAACATACCAAAAGGTCAACAATCTCCTCCTTTTTGGTGATGTCCAAAACTTAAGAAAATCGGTTAGTAGTTTCCAAAATCAATTGAGTGAAAGATTACTCAATAATGCATCCTAATACAATAAAAAATTTATTAATCATTAAGACACTAGTGAATTTTGAATGAGAACACTTATGATCAAGCGCTAAGAAACAAGAATTGAATATCTTCTCTTTAAACATTAATACCATCATAATGTCAGAACTCTAAACTTAGAAAGATAGTTACTAATACCATCATAAGGTCAAAACTATTCAAATATATCCATCAAGGATGTTCATAAGGTTATTTTTGTTCAATACCAATGGAGCCAATGATCCATATATCATAATCATATCACAAACACACAATTCACCACATATATGCCACAATCACATATGAGCAAGAGAAGAAATTAAGATTCTCCCCCTTTTTGGACACCATCAAAAAGGGAGTGGGGCCTTACAATTAGCAATAAATCAAAAGATAGTTAAGGATTATCCATTCTTCGTCTAAGTAAACCTAATTATAATTTTCTCATCACATCTTCATAGACAAAAAATATACACCGTACTTTCATGTGAAGGAAAACAAGTACATACACACCCAACTTATAAGAAATAGATCAAATTCCAAAAGTAGATCAAGAGATCAAATAAAGCAATTTATAATACAAATGTTCACACATATAGCTTACGGAAGCTTAAAGTATGTTATCCATTCATTTTCAAAAACTCCCTAAGAGGTTTTGTCATAGAATAAAAGTGTGAGTAATTCTTCTCGCTTCAGTAGGCTCGAGATCACCTAGGTAGGAATAGTTTAGTTCATATTAACAACAAGGGACTTAAGCACTCATAAGACTATATTCTTAGTATATAAATGATGCAGCACTATCATAAAGATATATTCAAATAAATTCTAGAAAAGCTTGCACAATTGATTATTACTTTTAGGTAAAATAATTTTAAAAATTAAAGAAATAACTTGATTTTTACCTTCAAGTTATATCAAATGGATATACCTTTTGTTGCCTACCTAAGTATTATGTCTTAGAGAAAATCTTCATAGACTTCCCCTATATTGATGCTTCAAAATAATTCATGAGGTACAAGCTCCCCCTTCATATGTGCTTATTCCTTCTTTGATGCTTTTAAGATTTGTAGCTAATTTATCATAATCGTGCTTATTCAAGAATATTGAATGATCCAACACAGTTTATAAAAGACAAAAAAATTAGGCACAAATCATAACAAATTTTTTTTTCTTGATCACCTAGTCATGTCTCACTTTGTCATTTTCTTGCAACACTTAGTTTAATAGCTCATGTTAGTAGCATTTTATGATAAGCATGGATGCAATGCCATTCTTATTTTTCAAACCAAGATCTTCTTCAAGGATAAAAAAAATTTTAAGGACATGTAAACAACTAAATAGTTCATGAAATAACATGAGGGATACCCATACTATCTTGATCTTTTTTTAAGTTCCTTTTACTATAAGATATGTTTTGATTTTGAAAAAAAATCATAGGGTATATAAAATTTCAAAAACATTCAAAATATGAAATATATTTAAGCTAGCAAGCAAGGAAACAGTGAATTGCCATGACTTACCTTGCTTATTGATGTGGAAAAGACTAATGCAATTTGAGATGAGGTCCTCTATCATGGAGTACCTCCTTACCATTTGATTTTCTTTCATTAGTTCCTTTGTTCATGTCTTCAATCTTGTATGGCAATCCTTCTTGTTCATGTTCTTCAAGATAGGAGAATCTATGATCATTGATAGTATCATCTAGTCTTTTAAAGACATTTGCAACTTGCAACCCATTCTCTTTCCAAATTGTTACATCCTGCAAAATACACTCACTCAAGACCAAGTATCAACATTATTTTGTTCATTTTGAGGATAATAATCCAATTTATGACCACATATTTTACAATAGTATGAAGTGTTTCTTTCATGAAAAGAATCATCAAACTTGATTATGCTTGAACTAGTATAGGTATCCTTTTCTTTGATTTCATTGATCCCTTCTTCTTTAGTATTCCTACATTTCTCTTTATCTAATGGGGTTAGTAGTTGAATCTCAACTTTTATGTCTGAGATTTTCCCTTTTAACTTGGAAGATAAGGTATAGATTTCAGAAAATTTCCTATCATATTTTTCTTTACCTTTTTGAGTAGATAATGTAGAATAAGAATTTCTTCATGTAATTCACTATACGTTTCATCATTCTTACCTCTTAGTTAATCAAAAATTTGTAATGAATTTTCATTTGTAAGGGTCATACATATAAGCTGAGAATCTTTTGTAGAGTCTTCCACTTCCTCTTTACTTTTCTCTTCATCATCCCAACTTGTGTAGAAGTTAGTCTTTTTCATATCCATGTCAATCTTGTCTTCTCATTGCAACCTACTAGTGCTAGGACATTTGGAGGCCACATGGCCTCTTCCACCACATACCCAACATTCTATTGAAAAAACATCAAAATTTTAATTTGAGAAATTTTTACCTTTATCTTTACCTTTGGTGTTGGATTGGTTGGATCCTAGTTGGTTGAATCTTCTTCCTTTATTGCTAGAATCCTTTACACTCTTCTTGATAAAAGAGTTATTTCCTCCTCGCTATACGTTTCTTGTTCAATCAATTCCTTCTCTTTAGATGATGATTTCAAGGAAATGGGCTTTTCTTTTATTGCTTCTTCACTTATATGATTCATTTAATAAGAAATAAGAGCACTTTAGAGCTCTTCAAAATTCAAGACCGAAAAATCTATAATTTCTTCCATAGCTATAACCTTAGGTCTAAATTTAGGTTGTAGTGTTCTAATCATTTTAATGATTACATTACTTTTAGGAAAGTCCTTTCCTGTACCCCTAATTGCTACAACTAGATCATTTGCCCTAGAAAAATAATCTTTAATGTTTTCACCTTCTTTCATTTTAAGTTTGTCTTATTCACTTTGTAGAATCAAAAGTTTTGATTGTTTGACTATGGATGTGCCCTCATAGGTAGCTTCTAAGGTTTCCCAAATTTCTTTAGTAGTTCTACATCCAGCTACTCTATTAAATTCAAACTAATTTAATGCACAATATAAAAAAAATTTTGCTTTAGAGTCGTACATAAACTTATCTTTTTATTCATGCATCCTCTTTCTCTGTGGCTTGAGGACCTTTGATGCTCTGTTGACGAGTGGTGTGTAGCCTTCAAGTATTGACTTCCATACCTCAAATTTCATTGACTAGAAGAAGCCTTGCATCCTTTCCTTCCAATAAGCAAAATCAAACTCATCAAACATTGGTGGCTTTATGTCAGATATCCCTTCCATAGTTCACTCTAGAAAGTTGAAACATGAACTTGAGAGTACTAAGCTCTGATACCATTTGAGGATCGAGAACTTAGAAGGGGGATTGAATAAGTTCCCCAATTAAAAATTCACCTACCACACAAACATACCAAGTTTTACATGGTTTTCCAACTTGGGTATGTCCACACTCAAAGGGTAGAATTCGTGCACACCTCCAGATTTTATTTCTTAATAAATGTGATTTGAAGGACATCACACCCTATATAAGCTCTGAGCATCACACTGGAGTGTTTCATCACTGTGAAACCACTCAAACTTGCAAGGTCCCAACAAGCTCAGAATGTGATTTCAAGGATCCCACAACCTTTACAAAATTGAGCTGCACTGTAGAGTGTTTTGACGTTACAAAACCACTCAACCTCACAAGGTCCCAACAAGATTAACGTGGATGCCTTCTCGCAAGAAGCACATCAACTTCACAAGGCTACAAAAAAGAGAGAAAGACACAAGGAAAGAATATAATGAGATTTACAAGTCCTTATACTTGAAGCTTAATACAACATACAACCAAGTAAATGATGTTCCAATGAAGAGCAAGAATACAATAGCTTAGAGTAGACAATGCTTGATCTTTTGTGAACAGTACTTGCATAATTCCCAAGATTTTGACATCTTTATATAGCCTTAGAGTTTTCAAAAAATCCTCAAAATTCATGCAATGGCTACCAAATAGCTAGTGTAGATGTCTACTTTGAACTTGGGAAATTTACTAGGATACATTTACTCTTGGATGTAGACGTTTGCTATTTTTAGGAGACGTTACCTCAAGTTTTGAGCTTTGTCTGCTAAGGCTTTCTCCTATCAATTTTCCTTATTTCCAATCCTTGGAGCATCTTCATTCAATTTGTAGCCTTCATTTTTGTCTATTCTCCTCCATGCTCTCATCTTATCCATGTAGTCTTCATTTTAACATCTTGTTATAGATCTCAATTCCTTGAGTTCTTAAATCTCATTGTGGAGTTCTTATTCATGTCTTGCAAACACATTCTCCACAACAAACATTCTATTTTCTCCATTCTCTTTAAGATCTTGACATACCAAAAGGTCAACACTACATTTAGGCATAGGTAACATGTCTTTCTAGTCGCATGGTAAGGTAACACTTATTTTAGACATACTTCCATTTTTCGTTAGGATTCAAGTAAATAATATAACTTAAAATTAAGATAAGACTTATAGTAATAACCTTAAAAAATCTACAAATACCCTTGATGTTGCACCATTTTTCATTCCCACTTGATTCTTTGCTTTTCTATCCAAGCATAATGATCATAGATTTATTTTAGTTTTATTGTGAAGATAATGTCATTATGTCCATGGTAAGAACCTCTTATTATTGGAAATAAATGGATGAATGATGTGGTCTCACTATACATAGAATCAATCCTTTAATGATTTCATAATATAGAGTGAAATTGACATTATTGGAACTACATCTTGTCTTATTCCTTTGCAATTTATTAGAAAAATCAATAAAAATATGTACAAGAAAGATGATGAGAAATTATTAAAAAATGTTAAGAATGGAAAAATGTAGAAATAACTTAAGAGGTATTAAAGTTTTGAAAATGATTAAGAAATAGAAAAAGTATAAAAGAATGTGACAATTAGTAAGAAAAGTAAGAAGATTAAAAATAGAAAAATGTCAGAAGGAAAACTTATGCCTAAGTGTCAAATTTAACACCCCCATGAGTATCATGATAAGTGGATGATTGAAAGATGGAAAAGGTGATAAATTTCTTGGTAGATAGGGTAGAGTCCTTAAAAGAGTATGAAAAGTCATGGTATGGCTTGACTTGTTAAATATTGACAAGGATTAGCTTCTATGGGTTTGTTGGGTGATAGATCTACATGGTGCCAAATTGGAATGTAGCATGGATGATGTAGGATCCCTCCCATAATGTTTGGAACTTAATCTTTTGCAAGACATGATTAGGATTATAGTAGAGAACTTTATCGCTCAACTTGATTGACACTTATCTTATTTTGATGCCATGTCTACATTGGGAGTATTTTTGTGAAGTTTGTTACTCATTTGAGCTACCAATCAGTTTTTTTCTAAGAGATTAGGATTCATGAGACATTCTCTTTGAGCTAACCTTAAATCAAGGTCAAGTGTACTAGCAGTGAAAAGGATACTAAGTTTCGCTTTGATTGGTAATGTAAGTAGTTTACCATAAACTAACTCATACATGGAATACCTTATAGGAAGTTTCCAACTTGATCTATATGCCTCTAGATCATCATTAAGTTTAATGCTCCAATCTTCTATAACAACTAACTATTCTAGTTAATATTCTTGTGATTTCCTAGTTAGTCACTTCTACTTAACCATTTCCTTGGGGATGATATGGCATAGTTAGTTTGTGATTCACCCCAAGTTGCTGCATTAGCATTTTAAATGTAGCTCTCGTAAAGTAGGACTTGTTATCAGATATAAGCATGTGTGGTACTCTAAATCTATTTACCACATGTTGTTGAAATAATTTAGCAGTTGTTTTTGCTATGCAATCCTTGACTGCAACTACTTTTACCTACTTTGAGCAATAATCAACCGTTACTATAATGTAGGACTTTCCATTTGACATTGGTGTAATGGGGTCCATAAAGTTAATTTCTAAAATGTCTAAGGGCTCTAATGGTTCTATCCACTATTGTGACCCTTCATTTCTGGCTATTAGCCCTCCATCTCTTTTGCATCTTTCACAAGACTGTAAAAACTAATGTGCATCCCTAAATATGGTAGGTCAAAAGTAACCTACCATCATCAGTTTTAGTGTTGTCCTTTGTCCTATGTAGTGACCACCACATGGTCCTTCATGTGCATCTTGTAGAACTCTTTGATGACTCTGTTCCGAAATGTACCATCTTATCAACCCATTAGTGCATATCTTGTAAAGGTTTCCATTGATTTCCATATATCTTTTCACTTTGTGGAGAAACTACTCCTTATTCTTGTCCCATTCAATAGGAAGTTCTTATTTTGTAAGATACATTATGTAATCCATAAGCCATGACTTCTCTATTGAGTCTACAACTATTGCAGTTTTGGTGAATAAGTTTTCATCAGGAAACTAATTTGATATTGGTTCATCACTCTCTTGGGGTTCCCATTTAAGTTTTGATAAATGATTTGCAACAACAATTTAGTTCCTTTATTATTAATCATGGTAATTTCAAACTCTTGTAAGATAATTAGCCATCTTATCACTCTAGGACTAATGATGGGACGCGATATCGCATGGGCCACGATATCACGTACGCGATATCGCATCGTCCCCCACGATATTGTGTACACGATATCACGTCCCGCCGTAAGTTCTATAAATAAGAGGTGGCTTTCCCTTGTTTCTGCATCTAGATTTAGATCCTTAGCGAAACTCTGGTAGTTTTACCTCTCTAGAGATAGAATAATTTCCATGTGCCCACAGTAGGAGTCTCAAAGTGAACATATCTTTATTCGAGCAAATATTGTACCTAAGCACATGTTTGTGTATGGAAATAAAGATGAACTTCTGGATAAACCTTGCAATGCATGGACTAAGCTAAATAGAACTTTAATTAATGTGATTTAGTACTTTCCTAGTTAATCTTTCTCAACCCTCAACACTCCTAGTTAAGTGCATTCAGTACGACCGCTTCGAGCACGTGCGTTATGCTTGGTAATCCCAGTAACAAATAGCGTTTGGTAATCCCAGAAGGTTGCACTGGCTTAGGGTGTGAATGGCAAGTGAGACAGATACTGATGCTAGACATTAGAACTTAGTCAGTTAAAGTTAGTTACTTAGTCTCTTCACCCTTTCCCTCATTTGCATAGGCAATAAAAGATAAAAGACATAAAAATCACATACCTCAAACTTACTTAACCATACAACCGTGACAAAAAAAAGTCTGGGAAGACAACAAATGATTAACCTTAAGTGTTCCATAAGGTGTGTAGGCACTTAGTCTATGGATTTCAACCATATCGCACATGTAATGCTTGTATTTGTATGGTTAGTGTTGGGATACCTCGCCACTCATTAACTAACTACTAGTTTTTTCATTAGAAATTTGATGGCACTATGATTCGTGTGAACATAAATCAGGTAATCGAGCACATAATATCTGAACTTTTCAAGTGCATACACCACGGTAGTTAGCTTCTTTTTTGTGGTGGTGTAGTTAAGTTTTACCCTAATGATGCTTTGAATAACATAGTGTATTTAATGTGGTCCTTTTTGTTCATCTAGTTGAGTCAATATTGCTCCCAATGCGTAGTTTGAAGCATCTATCGTAATGTGGGAATGTTGTGATCAATCCAAAGCTCAAAGGATTGTTGCTCAATTAACTTCTATTTTAAGGTCCCAAATGCTTTTTCACATTGATCTATCCATAAAATGATGCATCTTTCTTAGTTAATTTTACCTATGATTTCGCAATCTTTGAAAATTTTTCAATGAATCGTTGAAGTATCTTATATGGCCAAGGAATGATATGATGACATCTTTGACAATTTGCGGCATCTAAAAAATGTTCTAACTGACTCTAATTTTCACCATATCTACCTCTATTTCTTTGTGAGATACTTTATATCCCATAACTATACCATCTTAAACCATTTAGTGGCTTTTCTGCTAGTTGAGCTTCAAATTAGTTTCTACACATCTTTTGAAAACTAGTTTTAAATGGTCTAAGGCTTGTTTAAAATATAATCCATATGTGGAGAAATCATCCATAAAGACTTAAAATCCATTGGCAATTTACTTCTTGAACATGTTGAGTACAATTCTTTGAAAGTTAGCAGGTGCATTACCCAAACCAAGGGCATTTGCTTGTATACAAGTGCCCCCCATAGACTAGTGAATGTGGTCTTTTCTTGGTCTTCTGATGCAATGTGAATTTGATTGTACCCACTATATCCATCTAGAAAGCTATAATACTAGTGTCCTAGTATAGTATCCAGGACTTCATGAACAAATAACACAGGAAAATGGTCCTTGAATGTCACCATATTTAACAATTTGAAATCAATATAAACCCTTCATTTGCCATCCTTCTTTGGAATAATGACTAATGGGCTAACCCATTTACTATGTGCCATTGGATAGATTAGTTACTCTCTTCAACAATTTTTGTAATTCTTTTTTTAATAGCTTTCTTAGGTTTTGGATTTATCCTTCTTTGAGATTAGTAGCATGGCTTAACAGCTAGATCTGTATAGATTCGATGTTGGTAGATGCATGAATCAATTCTAGTGACCTCATCATAGGACCATGTAAATGTAGTGGGCCATTTATTTATCACTTCAAGTAATTTTCTCTTTTGTTCTTTGTCAAGTTTGGCATTCATAATTACTAGTTTTTTATTATTTAGAAAAGCATATTCAAGCATATCTAGTAGGGCCTTCAGTTCTAAGGGTTCTAGTTTGTATGTTTCTTGTATACCTAACTATCTCCATTCAATATTTACCTTCTGATGTGAGTTCATGTAAGGAGGTTGCCTTTTCAGTTTTTCTAACTTGTCAATTTCTTCAACATAGGTACTTGTAACTTTATTTCCTGATTTCATGCACATATTGGATTTAGTTTCTTCTTCATTTAGAAGCCACTAGATGCCTTCTTGTTTAGTAGCTACTACATAGAGGCAATTTTATACACACATGTTTTCTATACATCCATTGCATGTTGTGATGGCATTATCTTTTATGGTCCAAATTTTCTACACACAATTGCACCCATTATCACTCTATGCAATACATGAAACTCTGTGACTCTGAATGATACCAGCTTCATCTTCCTTAGAGATTTCCAAGGACAAGTCTCTAATCCCAAGCTTAGCATCCACAGTGCTAAACCATGATCTTCTCATAATTATGGAAAATTTCCCTTTATTCTTTCCCACATGGATGACTAAAAAGTCAACAGGTTAGGACCAGCCATTAATGATATTGATAATATCTTCCACTTGCCCAAGTGGAATAACAATGGACTAGTCTGCAAGCTCTAATCAGATGTTTCTTTTCCTTAGCATGTGTAGCTTCTAGGCCTTGTACATGTCTTGTGAAATGAGGTTTACTCCTAACCTAGAATCTAAGAGAGCCTTGCATGGTTCATGTCTTGCTATTTGAAGGTAAAATAAGGGACTCCCAAGATCTATCATTTTATTGGGAAGTGCTCCTACTTTAGTCCAGTGTGTTATTGTCTACGTGAGCATGATAGTGGTGACTTTCTTATCTTTAGGTACTACAAGCATAGTGTTCCTTAGATGAGTGTGTGTGGATGGGGTGGAGTTAAATGAAGTTCCCATCTTTCAAACCTTTTTTGGACTTACCCTAAAAAAATAATTTCCTAGCCCTTGGTTCACTTCATACTAAATCATCTTGTGTAGTGACTATCCTGGTAGCACTCTTTTGTTGTGACTGTGTTGGCAATTCTTCTTGCATGACTAGTGGTTGCAATGTTATTAACTAATTTTTGAATTGGTAGAGTCTTCCATTGTATTGTATCTTCTAAAATTTCCTCTTCTTGTAGTTCACATATTCTTACATCTCTTTTATTAATGGTAGTATCTCTATTGTATTCTTTGGTTAATTCTCTTTTCCCTAACTCTGTTTCTTTTTTTGCCACTTGGTCAATGAGTCTTTGAATACGATGAGCTATCATATTAGATAATTTGTCTTGGGCATATACCCTAAGGATTTCTCTTGTCTTGTTTCTTTGTCCATCAACAAGGTGTCGTAGTTGCTCCCTTTGAGAAAATCCATGGAATGGACACTTATGTAATAGTGAATAGTATCTATCTATTAGTGCATCAAAGGATTCATGTATCCCTTGCTTCTATCCTTGAATCTGTTTCCTCAAATTAGACACTTTGGAATAAGTTTGATATTTATCATTAAAGAGCTCTAGCATGGCACTCTATCTTCAAATGGATTCCAGTTTTAGGGATCTATACTAGTGCTTTGCTTCTTTTATGAGTATTTTAGAAAACAACTTGAGTTTCTACTAATGATTTTCAATGTTTTGTAGGGAACAGAAATCATGAAAGGCTTGAAGATGATGCTATGAATCAACATCATATCTTCCTTCAAATTTGGAGATATTATTAATTTCTAGTTGCTTGATGTGACTATCCCTTATGTGCTTAATAGGAATATACACTACTTCTCTAATGTTAATCATGTTGTGAGTGGCTAATAAGTGTTCTTCATAATCTTTGGGTTCGTGAGCTTTATTGTAGTGGTGACCCCTTCGATACTCATAACGCTCTCTATCTTCATATCTAACCCTTTCTGTTCTTCTCTCCTAGTCATCTTCTTCTTCATCAGGATGTCTTCTATGATGCTCATGTCTCTTAGGATCCCTTCATCTCTCCCTATAATGATACCTTATTCTTTTTTCTCTCTTGTCATAATCTCTAGAGGAGTGTGAAGAGGAAGAAGAACTTAAAGAATGGTGTTGGCTAGTTCTCCTACTATGACTCCTTGATTCATTCCTTTTTGATTCAATAGAGGTTTTAGGCCTCAAGTTCATCCTAAATGTGGATTCTTCCTTATTCCACCGCCCCACCCCCCCCCCCCCCCCCCCAAAAAAGCATTTTTGCAAGAGCCAAATGCAATTGTATTTTAACAGCATCTTTGATACGAATGACTAGTGTTTGAGATTGAGATCCATGGGTTTGGTAGAATTTCTCCATGTGGAACATAGCATCATCTTTTTTCTCTAAGAAAACTGTTTGTGGTACTTTCTTTTCTTTGTCAAGCTCATGCCTTGTTTCCATAGTAGCATCCCTTTTTACTTGAGCTTTTTTTGGTTGGTATGGCCTAGTCATCTACTTTGTGAGGTGATACCCTTCTTGTATGTGACCAAGGTTTGACCTCATGAGGATTTCTTGCAACATTGATGATGCAGAAAACTCTGGAAGCAAGATAATGCTTCCCTATAAATCTCTTCATCTTAGTTTTTCATCTTGGTAAAAGACAAATGTGAAGTTAGGGTACTATGAATCAATGTGAACGTACAAGATTCTAGTTTACATGGACATACTCCAATCTTCTTCATTATATTCCCCATCATGACGCTTATTAAATTCATTAACAGATGGTGATTTTTCCTTATTTGTAGAATCCATATTAAATTTTTAACACCTTAAGTGTGTACTTTAGAAAAATTGGTTTAAGTATGAAAGATTTTCTTGATGACTCTTAACACAATGAACTTTGTAAAATCAACTACTTAGCAATCATTAACACATCCTCAATAATGGCGCTAATGATGAGTGGTTGGGTATTCCAACACTTCCCCATACAAATCATTTGTACATGTATGACTTGATCGTAATTCATGGATGGTCAATGTAAATTTATTAGTAGTTAAGGTTCAATTCATGATCATTGTCTTCTCACTTTGAGTTAGTGAGGTGCAAGTGGTATGGTTTAACTCTTGGTAAGACATATGATAGGTTGATGTTGTTGGATCAAATTAAAGCTAAGTGTGAACATAGTTGAAATAGAGTAATAGAATCTAAGCCTAAGTGTAATGACAGTAAAGAGACTATTATAGCCTATAGACAACAATTATCCATTCTTGGATTACCATACATGTCTTAGGCTCATGCAACTGTTACTAGGATTACCAAGTAGCCTTACTACTGGGCGAATCAAGCAAAGTTACTACTAGGTTACCAAACAATTACACTTTACACTTGAAACTAGTCATACTTATACTGGCTTACTAAAAGACATTGGGAAAGTAAAGGACTTATTTAAAGTAAACATGCTGAAAAGTAAGATTAAATTAAGTAAGAAAAATGAACTAACTAAAAGTAAAATAAACTAAGTAGAATGCTACAATAGTGGAAAATAATCTCAATCTTTATTTCTAGCCATGAACTGTGCCCAAGAACAATTCACTCGAACAAAGATTCCATACAATTGATTAACACCATATCGCAGGCATTCACTATATTGCTAAGTGTTGGACCAAAGTTGTTTGTTTGACACGAAAATGGGTTGGTATTTATAGTGAAAACTAGAACCAACTACATCATATCTACAATGATGTAAGCATGGCTACGATATCGTAGATACAACATCGCATCAAATTAAATGATTTTATCATAGGTGAAAACTACTACAGATAAAAGAATCATCATCTAGATCCATAGTGCTCATCGCACTAAGTTGGTCCTCGAGAGGGTTAGTAGATGCATAAAAAGCTAACCTATTTGAGAACCTATGCCCAAGCTAGAACCCAGGTATTCAACTTCAGAAATGAGCACTTTTCCATCACCCAAACTACTTTAAATACATTTTCAATTTTCAAAATTTTTATAACCAAAATTTTTTGTTAGCTTACCATCTTTTTTTCTCTTTTAATTTTTTTTATATTAAATGATACTAAGTAATGTAAAATAACTTTGAATATATACAATGAGATTCAATACTTGTTATGTAATGGAGTTTTGCAATGTTAATGAGGTAATAGTTATCATCTTAATGATATCTCATAGTAAGTATTTTAAGTTGAACACTTACATATAAATCACCAAGTCAAAATGATTAGAATGATAAAAATTTATTTGTTGAATGTTAAAAACAATAGTAGACTAGCATGTTACAATTGCATGAAATAAAAAATAAAAAAATGTGTAAATGAAAGAGTAATTAGGAATTACCTATATAAAATTCAATTGTTTTGTATGCCTTCAATCTCTTGAAAAAAGAAATTTTTAGAATATTTATAAATAAAGTGAATTAGGGTTTGAATTAAGGATACCTATATCTTTTGAATTATAATTCAAAAATTATACTTTCTTAAATGGAGCTCTATAAGGGGTAAAAATTCAAGGTCTCCAATCAATATTCTTGCCAAGCAAAATCTTACCTCTAACTTTCAACCCTATAGGGCAAATGTTAATACTTTCTTTTTAATAGTACTTAAACACAACAATCAGTTTTAACAGCATGAAGTAAGCAATGAATATATTTTTTTATTTTTGAAGGCAAAGATTGTACAAGAAAATAAAATTTGAAGAAGCTAATTAAATGTCCTTAATAGAAGTATTTTGTAACAAGATTGTAATGAAACAAAAGCAGAAAAGACCTCTAGAATAGCACTCTTTAAAAATTCCTAGTTCTGGAAATAAATAGGTGAAAAAATGAATAATAATCATCATTATCATTTTCCTTTATCTCATCTATAATCATCATCATCATCTTAGCCTTATCCCAATAAAATGGGGTTAGCTACCTAAGTTCCTTTTCATCATTTACCTCTATGAAGGGCTAGATCTTTATTTATTTGTAGTTTCTTCAAATCATCTTCAATCATTTTTCCCCATGTCTTCTTTGGTCTTCCCATTCATGGCTTTTCTTGAATAGTGATATAGCAACCTTTGCTTATCTTTATCTCATCTGTAATGAATTGATTATTAATGTAGACCACCAAGTAAAATAAAATGAATAATTAAGAGTATTTTAAGAGTATATATAAAGCTGTAATGAAGTAGGTGAGAAAACATTAAATAAATAAAATGAAATACTAGCAAAACATGAGAAAAGTTATCATTTCAAGTAATAAGTAATGGCACTATGCTTTTGCATTATGCTTTTTTGTGTTCTTAAGGTGCTTGAGTAAAGTACATAAAAGCACTCAATGTAGACTTTGCATGAAGGTAGCTTCATAGCACACATAAAATATTATCTGTGCAAGTCAAGTGTAGTAGTAGCAATAAACCCCTTATACAAGATACACTTAATATAGTGTAAAGGAGGGTATTCACATAGAATTATCTTAATGCCAAAATTATGACACCAAGTTTGTTATGTCAAAAGTACCCCCAATAAAATTTACTATAAAATTCCAACCTTCTATAGAATCCTTATCTTTAATACTTCTTTTCTTGGTAGTCATGCTTGTTGCAAATTGCTTATTCAAAATTGGAGCATCTATCCTCATCAAAAGGAAGTAGTAGGTTGGATTTAGTGCTGGAATGATGCTTTTGATAGAACCACTAAGTTATGTAGACATTTTAGAAAGTTATTTCAAAAGAAAAATTGCAAATTAAAGAACAATCAAAATTCAATATTTTGAGACTTTTAGGTTGCTTGTTGAGTCTCCTTTCGATGTGTACATTCAAAAGTGTTTTAACAATGAACATTCAACTCTAACTATTTTAGATCATTACAAAGCCCACAGGGCTTGATTGCAAGCTAGAATCAACTAGATCCACATAGGGGATAAACTTGTTAAAGGTTTTCTTAAGTATCTTGAATTTAAGCCACCTTCAAAAAGAATTAATTATATTTTGATAAATGAACAAAGGATTTTTAATGATGAAAGTATTTATCACCACTTCTCAAATTCTATGAACAATTATTTTCCTCAAAATAGATGGACATGCAAAAGTTGAATTAGTTATCATAGAACATTCCTCTTCATAAGATGGATGTGATGCCACATAGCCTATTTTCCTTAGAAGAGCTCACACAAGCTATGATGTCTAGGACAAATGAAAAAGCTCTAGGTATTGATGGTTTTAGAGTTGAATTCTATAAAAGTTTTTGGCCTTATATTAAATAGGACTTTATAGCATGTATAAGGAAGCTATGAGAAATGATAAAATAATAATAATAAAATTAAAGGAGAAATTTTACAAGATAATAATTAAAATTAAATTTTATTTTTTGTTGAATGTTGGGTAGTACAAAAGAGGCATGAACAAAAAATTAGTATATCATAAATGCGAATGCTTCGATGAATGTCAAATGTTACTAGAAAAGATAAAATACATAATACAGACATCAAAGGAATACTTGAAGTGGCTCCTATTTTAGATAAGCTACAAGAATGGCAACTTAGATGGTTTGAGCATGTGCAAAGAAGATCAAACAATAAGCCTATAAACAAAGGTTGTTACGTCATTGTTCCAGGAAAGCCATCAACAAGAAGACTGATGAGTCATGAATTTGCTGGCTGTGATATCACTACCGTGATATCACAGCCGTGATATCGCATGGGCTACGATATCACATACACGATGTATCGTACGCAATATCGCATCTTTTCCCACGATATCGCATCGCGCTGCCAAATCTATAAATAAGAGGAAGCTCTCCCTTGTTTCTCAGTTTTATGTTAGATTGTAGTGAAACTCTGGCAATTTTCTCCCTCCAAAGATAGAATATTTTCCAGTGTCTACCCACAGTGTGGTGATTGTAATTGTACGACATCCTTTATTCGAGTGTGACGTACTTGGACACGCACATGACTGGAAATAAAGATCGAGATTACTTCATCATTGCAGCATTCACTTTGTTTGTTTATTTATTTAATTATTATTTATTTCTTTCCTAGTTAATATCTTCTCACCCTTATCTCCTAGCAACGCGAAATGAGTACGACATGATTACAAGCATTTAAGTGTGACTACTTGATAACCCAGTGTCGTACCTAGGATCTGCACTTGGTAATCCCAGTTGTAGTCGTGCATGAAGTCCAAGATGTATACGGATAATCAAGGAACGGATGCTCATCACACTTAGGTTAGATTAGATTCTTTTACCCTTTCGCTCTTGGCTTAGATAATATTAATTTCTATTGCCTTCAGGAGTAGCATTAGATTAGGAAACCCATCATACACCTCACTCTGGACTAAACCATACGTGACAAATATAATACTATTCCAAGTGGGAAGACAACAAACTGCGACCTAAGGATAACTGTTTAGGTGCCACAACTAGTCCGTCTGCGGAGTTCGACCGGATCACACATGTAAAGCTCGTATTCGTATGGTTAATTGTAGGGGTACCTCGCCACTCATCATTAGTGTTGTTGCCAAGGACGGTGCTAGTTATCTAGATTAGTTATATCATACAAGGTCACTGTATAGGAATTAACAATATATCTTTTAAGAAGAATTAATTATAAAAAGTCACATATGAATTCACACACAGCTTCACAATCATGCCTCTCCTACAAGACTATAATAATACCACATCTAGTGAGGAAATTCATTGGAGAACCAATGAATTATCTAACAATGAAGATTGGAGTACATAACCTAAAGTGGGGGTTTCTTATAAACATGAACGACAACAACGTCCTCACAACGCACGAAATCATAACTTACCTGATGACGATGAACCCTCACTGGCCACTACAAGCTTCACGCAAATACAAGAGGCCGTTCAAATCTCACGTAGGCATCGTAAAGAGAGTTGCCTACCCAGGATCAATTTAAACAACTTCCCTACTTTTTCAGGAGGCTATGACTTAGATCCGCATCAACATTTACAAGCCTTCTATGATACCTGCACATGGAACAACATTTATAACGGGTGGCAAAAACTTAAGCTCTTCCCTATGACACTCGTTGACCAAGCAAAAGTATGGTATAGATCGTTAAAACCAAATTCAATACAATGTTGGTCAACAATGGTAGAATGCTTTAATGGAAGATATCAAACCTACGCAAGAGTGTCAGCCATTAGGAAACAAATCCAAGAGTGGAAACAAGCACAACATGAACCCTTGGACATGGCCTTAGAAAGATATTATGCATTGTTAAACAACTGTTTGGGCCATGGGTTTTCTGAGGAAAGGCTAATGTACCATATCATTGATGGGCTACATAATGAAACAAGAGAGACCTTAGGAATGTATGCCCAAGGTCAACTATATGAACTACGAATCCATCAAGTTCAAGAGCTTATTAAGCGGGTAGCAAAAGAATAAGGAGAAATCACTAGATGGGAGAGTGTTGAAAAACATCAACGAGACCTAAGCTTAATTTAACAAAGGTCCATGATCATAAAAAGGAGAAATCAACCAATCTCAAGGTGCAAACATCATCTTTGCCAATATAACAAACATTAGAAGAAGTCGAGGCAAAGATCAATAAGATGTTGAAATGGACATATCAAAAGTGTGGAGAGTTTATCGATATCATTGGAGATAGAGTTTTGACAACCTAAGAAGCAGGACGAAATAGTAGATAGTCGGAAAGAAGGGATAAGGAAAATAAGAGCTCAACTACTAATCATACATATGAATGCAACATATGCCTGTATGATCACCCCAAGGGTCAATGCCCAATCCTCTTACATTTACATGAGCATTGGGGAAACATGTTACATCCAGAGTTCGTACAAAGATACTATGTTCGATCATAGTGGCAACAATCCCAATCGTGGGGGAGACCACCCCTAAACTGGAGACACCCTTCTTATCATCTAAATCCAAATGCTTATCTTGTTCAACATCTTGTTTCTCCAATTGAGCCAATGCACTTTATCTCACCATAGTACCATTCTCCTCAATACTATCAGCCCATACCTTCAACGCAACCACCACCTTGTGCACCTTATACTCCTCCTCACTTTCAGCATTCTCATTCTTTTCCTCCTTCTACAGCGGCACCAACTGTTCCTAAGGTGTTTTCACCACAGCAACAACCCACGAATGTTACTTGTGCTCCTGTTCCCAACAGCAGTGAAAAGCCTCCTCGACATCCAAAGCTTCCCTTCTTTAAACATGGCCATAAGAAGGGACAACACAATTTTGAGGCCACTGCATCTTCCAACTTAGCACAAGTCCCACACTATCGTGCACCCTTACCTTCGAACCCAACACCTCATGTAACTTCATCAGGGCCACCAACTCACACTCCAACAACAATAAAGCCCAATGAACGCATTAATGGAGAGTGACAACCCGATCCTTGCATACCATCTAACAATCCCAAACATCATAGTGGGTCAACTCGTTATCCAGGAACTACATCGTATAAATTGCCCCACTATGCTTATTATAACCCAGTGTGTGAAACCCGATGGAGTAAATATGACCAAGCCAGAATACTTTCAAAATGCAAGGATTCCCATCATCATTTATTAATCCTTGCCATCCTTAACCATTTAGCTATGAGGTATATCCCTCATTCTAATAAGTAGGATTAATAACCACTTTTTATTTTCTTTTATTTTTCAATTTTTGTTTTCCAGTTTTTCATTTTTCAACTTTTTTTTAATCTTTTTGTCTTTTTGTGTTTTTGTCTTTTTACGTTTTTGTAAGTAATCTCGTCTATGAATAAAACACTCATGTGGATTGTTGGTTGAGGTGTGTTCTATGTTTTCGTGTCTCGAGTGATCAATTATTTGGACAATGAGCCCATTACACCCACTCATCCATTCTACAAATAAGAGGTTCTGTTCGAGGGTACAGTGATATTCTTGATTTTTTAAAACTTAAAATTAATTTTATGTTCATTGTACC
>MNCI01001013.1:27114-82181 GCA_015680685.1 Gnetum montanum
GGAGTGATCAATCTGCCAGAGCTTCGCTACTTCTAGCCAGGATTTTCAAATGAAGGGAGTGCCGCCTCTTATTTATAGATATGGAGCTGGACCGCGATATCGCAGCTCAGTGCATGTCGCGTCTCATCACCAAGCAACTTAATAAACTATTGACAGAGAATAAAAGGGTGGCAGAAGAAAAAGAGAAGGCTGATTGGGATGCCTCCATGGCACAAGCACAAACTTACATGCACGCCAAGGCACTCAAGGCCTTACAAGAGGAGAAACTCTAGGCCATACTTCAATGCCATCAAATCCCAAGACCTGGAGCACAAGAAAAAGGGAAAGAAACCTATGGAGGAGCCACTGCCAGCAGGAACTACATGAGTTCCACCAATTTTGTAATCATAGGATTTTCTTTTGTGTTGTGTCTCAATTTTGTTTTGACTCCACACTGTGGCATGAATCCATTCTAGTCAGTCAATAATCCCATACCTATCCACTGTGTAATCAATGGAGCTTTTTCCCTCTATAACTCGAGGATGAGTTTTCATTCAGTCGTGGGGGTATGATGAGTCATGAATTTGCTGGTTGTGATATCACTACCATGATATCACATGGGCTACGATATCACGTCCGTCACGATATCACGTACGCGATATCGCGTCTTTTCCCACGATATCGTGTACATGATATCGCGTCATGTCGCCAAATATATAAATAAGAGGCGGCTCTCCCTTGTTTCTCAATTTTATGTTACATTGTAGCGAAACTCTGGCAGCTTTCTCCCTCTAGAGATAGAATATTTTCTAGTGTCTGCCCACAGTGTGGTGATTGTAATTGTACAGCATCCTTTATTCGAGTGTGACGTACTTGGACACGCACATGACCAGCAATAAAGATCAAGATTACTTCATCATTACAACATTCACTTTGTTTGTTTATTTATTTAATTGTTATTTACTTCTTTCCTAGTAAATATATTCTCACCCTTATCTCCTAGCAATGTGGAATGAGTACAACTTGATTACGAGCATTTAAGTGTGACTACTTGGTAACCGAGTGGCGTACCTAGGATCTGCACTTAGTAATCCTAGTGGTAGTCATGCACGAAGTCCAAGATGTATACAGATAATCAAGGAACGGATGCTCATCACACTTAGGCTAGATTAGATTCTTTTACCCTTTCTCTCTTAGCTTAGATAATATTAATTTCTATTGCCTTCAGGAGTAGCATTAGATTAGGAAACCCATCATACACCTCACTCTGGACTAAACCATACGTGACAAATATAATACTAGTCCAAGTGGGAAGACAGCGAACTACAACCTAAGGATAACTGTCTAGGTGCCACAACTAGTCCGTCTGCAGAGTTCGACCGGATCGTGCGTGTAATGCTCGTATTCGTATGGTTGAGTGTAGGGGTACCTCGCCACTCATCAAAGACCAAAGAAGACATGAGAAAAATTTATCAAAGATGATTTCAAGAAATTGCAAATAAACAAAGATCTAGCTCCACATAAAGGCAAATGATGAAAAAGAACTCATGTAGCCAACCACATTTTTTTGGGACAAGGTTAGGATAATGATGACAATGATAAGGAAGCTATGAGAAATGATTCTTTAGGCAAGGTTCTTAATAGAGATATGATTAAACTTGTACCTAAAGAAGGAGATCCTACTTTGTTAAAAAATTGGAGACCCATCACTTTGCTTGGAACTAGTTATCAAATTATTACTCATGCAATGGCTTCTAAATTCAAGCATTACATTTGCAAAATCATGAATAGAGAGCAAACTAGGTTCATTTCAAGTAGATATATTCTTGATAATGTTTTAATAGCTACTGAAGTATTGCCATGGGTAGAAGAAATAAACCTAATATGTTCTGTTAAAGTTAGACTTTGCTAAAGCGTCTAATTGGACTGAATGATAGTTTATTTTAAAAATTATTTAGCATATGCAACTTGGTCAATCTCTTTTTTTTAATCATGTTTTTCTTATTCTCAAAGATTCTATTGCTATAGTTTTAGTCAATGGAAAATTCAATGCTAAATTTCTCTTGCAAAGTTCTATAAGACAAGGTGGTCCTCTTACTCTCTTTTTATTTGTTATTGTTTCCAATGTCTTGGGATATGTTTTCGATTTTGATAATTAAGTTAATACTATTCAAGGAGTATCTCTTCAAGGATCTTTAGGCTATATTTGTATCAACCAATTTTCCGATGACACTTTTTTCCTACTAAAAGAGGATTAATCAAAGATTCAAAATGTCATAAATATCATTTAGGCTTATATTATGCCTAAAGCTCCAAAATTAACTAGAATAAATTTCAAGTCATTAGACCATCATACAAGCCTCTTAAGATCAACCATCTAAATTTTCCTTGGAAGGGAATTAAATGACATGTAACCTTCAAGCTCTTCAGTATATGTATTGATGTTATTCCAAACATTTCCTAATTATTGTGGCTTCCTACTCAGAAAATTCAATAAAAAGCTCATATTTGGTCTCAATGGAACTTGTCTCTAGTAGGATGAATTATTGTGGCTAAGCACATTTTGTCTTCTCCTAACATCTATTATTTTTCTTTTATTACTGATGAGCAGTGAGGTACCCCCTACGCCCAACCATACAAATCACAAGTGCTCACACACAATCCAATCAAATCTATGGATGGGACTAGTTGTGGCATCTAGATCATTATGCCTTAATCATAGTTTGTTGTCTTCCCACTTGGACTAGTGGTAGCTTTGTCACATATGGTTTAGTCTAGAGTGAGGCATATGATTCTTGATGTTGTTTCGACCTTATGCTACTCCTAATGATAATAAAGAAATCACTTGTTTAAACTAATTAACAATAGAAAGTAAGGTCTAAACTAGCCTACGAGTGATGAGTGTTCATTTCTAGCTTACCATACATGTCTTGAACCCACATATCCACTACTAAGATTACCAAGTGCTATGTTATTGGGCGAACCAAGCAATAATGTTTCTAGGATTACCAAGCGATACGTGTTTACACTCAAAACTAGTCGTGCTCATTACACCAATTCACTGACATGCATGGAAACATAAATATTAACTAAGTGCATGAAATATACATTGCATTAAAAGTGCTGCAATGAATAAGAATAAATCTCGATCTTATTGTTGTTCATGGAATGTGTCCAAGTGCATTGCCACTCAAATAAGATGTCATACAATCAACGTAGATCCACATTGTGGGCACTCACTGACTATTTTGTAAGACTATGGAATAAAATTGTAAATTTTCAACTACTCTATTGACCAAAGAATTGAACAAACATGGTTGTGAGCATGTATTTATAGAGGAAAATAGACACTGCATTGATGGGGCCATGTTAACGCAATAAACTGCATCGACGGGGCCTAGTCAACAAGGCCTAGTTGATAGGACCTAGTCAATACAATAAACTACATTGACAAGGCTAGTCAATAGGGCCCAGTCAACACAAAAAACTGTATCTTATCATACCCCCACAACTGAATAAAAACTTGTTCTCGAGTTCTTTACAAAATTGGGAAGGTATGGGATTATTGACTAGCTTTTGACATAATAAAATAAGACAAAACAAAACTAAGTGCTACATTACAAAATTTTACTCTAGGGGATGTATAAAAAATGATAGAGTAATAAAATGACTGGCCATGCATTAAAGATTACAAAATTTGCATAGGTCTTCAAGAATCTGCTGAAGATTATTCTTCTTGTTGTCACTAGCAATGATAAACTTCCAACCCAGATTGTTATGTTGATGCTTCTCTAGTTATGTGGAACATTCTTGAAGGATGAACTAAAATTTCTTCTCATCATCCCATGGATCTACCAAACCTATGATGCTTGAGCGTCTATCTTGTATGTGCTATAATTTGTTCATGGGCATATCCTCTGTTGTCCCCCTCTTAGCTTCATTTTTATTCTTGGAAAAAGACCTTCTTCCTTAGGCATTCTTTAGCATCACCTATAGTCACCAAAGGATCAACATTAGTTTTGGTATATTTTACTTAATAATTAACCCTTTTCGGATCCCTTATTTTTCATTTAAGCACAAGGTGATGATAGCATACTATGTCCAAGGCTATGAGGTAACTAAAATCATCCAGTTGTTCACATTATTTTGATCAATTACTATTAGTTACCATGATGTTTGAAAATAGAATGTTAGAAAAATTTCAAAGTGGATGTCCCTAGCCCCCATGACTAATAAGTGTAACTCTGGAAGCACACAAGTTTTTGAACAATTGAAACCAAAGGTCTAATTCAGAAGATGGCCGAGAAATATTGAACTTGAAGGATATTTTAATAGAAAAGTAGGAAAAAGTAAAAAGGTAATTGAAATTGATAAGTAGTCCCAAAATTATGCATAAATTTAGAGAAACTATCATTGATGTTGTCAAAGATGTGAAGGTTAGTTCAAAACCATGATTAACAAAAGTTATGCAAATGGGTCCTCCCTAAAGTAGGCTCCTGCCATAATGCCCTTGCGTAACCACTTCTATAGATGTTTGTGGGCATCCAAGAAGTTAAATGTAGACCATGCCTTCATTTCAACAACACACAACAAACATGGTTGGGATGTTGTACTATACTACACAAAACCAAAAGGCTCACAATTGCATGTAGTAGTGAGGTGACTAATGGAATGAGTAGGGATTGAAGAGATAGCGATGTAAGGTACTTGACCATGTCCACAATAGGTTCTTGTGAAAAATGTGATTAAAATGATCGACATACCTATCTTTCCAAGTTCATACCAAGTCCATACCATGAACAATAACCTCGCATTGATGTGTTTCTTCTTGCCAACCACCATGAGTCTGCAACCACCTCAAAGAACAAACATCACTCCAAAAAGAGAAGAAAAGAGAACAAGGAAGAAAGGGCCTTAGTTAGAGGGGCACCTTCAAGCATAGGAAGCATGTCTTTCCAGCCCCATAACCAATGCTTGTAGCCCATTATTGTTTCTAAGGGATGTGCTTTGAATTCCCATTATTGTGTTTTTTTCTCTCTCCTTTTTTTTTTAATGGGAACCACACTATGCAAAGATAGAGCTTTCTTTTTATTGGTTGATGGGGGAGTGATGATACATTCCAAGAGGAGTCATAAATCACATGAAGGAAGAAAAAAAGAAAACCCAACAAATTCCCTTGAGGTCACCCCCTTACCATTCCCACTTGGTCATTCCCTCTTTCTTCAAGGTACAATGATCATTAATTAATTTTAGTTTCACGAAAGAAGAACCAAATTATTTTCATGAAAAAGACCTTTTATTCAAAGAATTGGAGGGATGGACCAGGTGGTCTCACTACTTTACACAATTACTTACCCAATCATCTTGATAGTATAGAACAAAAACCCAATACATAGTGTTGGCTTCTACATCATGACTTGGTAATATTATTAACAAAAATATAAAAGACATTCATAAAAGATAAAAGAAATGACTTAAGAAAATAGAAAAATATTAAGAAATGGAAAACATATTAAGAATCAGAAAATTTTGGAAGAAATAGAAAAATGATAAGAAATTGTAAAAATAAAAAGGTGAAAAACACTTATTAGTTCTTGAACCAAGATGGAGCATCTCCCCCACAACTAATCTTATGACTACACATTTAGGAGATGAACTGCATAATTCCTTGGTTATACACCATCGGTTTTCCAACTATCATTGTTACTAATTTAATTAATCATGTGGAAGCACATCTAACATTGGTGATAGTCTCATTTGGATCATTTGAAGACATATCATCATCTAGACTTGAAGGTATTTCTGTGTTGGGTGATCCAGATGTGTGTGCTTTTTCTTCTTGATTTCCTATTTTAATCCCTGGGTCTCCATGTTTAATATCCTTTTCTAGTGTATAATTAGAGTGTAAGATATATGTGTCTAAGTCCTCTATTTTATTCATTTTTTAAAGTTTAGAACTAATAAGAAAATCAATTGCCTCCATGTGTCTTTGAAATAATTTTATATTCTCATTTTCAAGCCATTGGATGCCTTCTAGTTTAGTGGCTACTATGTAGGCTAGTTTTTGCTCACACACTTGTTCCTTAGCTTTGGTGTGGGTCGGTATAGGGGTTGTGTTAATGTTTCAAACTTCCAACCCACAACTGCACCCTTTACTATTAGCAGTGATAAATGGATTCTTCTATCTCTCCACAATGCTAGGTTCATCATTTCTATTAGGTGTTGGAGCAATGATGGATGTTGGCCTTTGCGTAGGATTAGAGAACATTGGTTGTGAAAGGAACGGTGTTGCACTTGATTGCCATTGTGCTGGTTTGGAAGGATGCTTATGCATGGAAACTGTCATAAGGAAAGGATGTTTCTGAGATTGTAGTGTAGATCTACTAGCACTATCATTTTTGTGTATGTTTGTAGCACAAGTGGCATTCTCTCATTGATGTTGTGGTGTGAAACCTTCCTGTGTTGTTGGTGGTGACATATGGTGGAGGGAAGTATGAGAATATTGAGGATATGATGAAGGATGAGAGGTGTGAGGTGGTGATCCTTCAGAAGATGTTGTAGGTAGATGATATTCAAGGGAGTGGTAGTATAGGAAGTAGAACTAGTTAGAGAAACAAGTTGTTGAACATAATATCCATACGATTTTGGCTGGTAGTAAAGGTAGGGCTAGCTTGGTGATGGCTTCCCCTACAACTGTGGGTTTTGCCACTACAGTTGATGATAGTGTTGAGGTTGGTAATAAGTCCCCCTAGGATAGAATGATTGGTTGTAGGATTGTCTATGATTACCTTGTAAGAAAGGTAATTTTCTAAGCATTTGCTTTTGTATAAACTTAGGATTCAATGCAAAGGCCCAATACTCATGTAGGTGTAACATGATTGGGCAATAGCCCTTTGGATGGTCATATACACAGATGTCACATCCATCATCTTCTTGTGTGGTTGAGTCTATAGCCTCTTCTTCTACAGTCATTTTCCCTATTTGCTAATAAGCATTCCTAGCTATTTCTTGGTTCTTCTTCCTCCATTTATTGTGATCGCCTAATTCATTTTGTGTTATCTTCTCCTCTACAGTTTCTATGAAAGTTGTAGCTTTTTCATTTATCCACTCTAACATCCTATCTAGCCTTGCCTAGAGTTCATCAAGAGATTGTTGTAGTGGTAAGGTTTGTTGCGAAATCACCTCATCGAGAGCTACTCTTTTTCCTCATCATAGATATGGACCCTCTTCTTGTGAAGAGTTAGTGATGAGACGCGACATGCACTGAGCCGCGATATCGCGGCCGCCGCAATATCGCATCCCATGCGATATCGCATCTTCTCCTGTGATATCGCGTACGCGATATCGCGGTCCGCCGCCATATCTATAAATAAGAGGTGGCACTCCCTTCATTTCCCAATCCTGGCTAGAAGTAGCGAAGCTCTGGCAGATTGATCACTCCAGAGTTAGAATTTTTCCCATGTGCCCGCAGTAGGAGTCCTAGAGTGAACGGCTCTTTATTCGAGCAGCTTGTAACCTGAACCCAAGTTGTGTACGGCAATAAAGAAGAACTTGATTGGATAAACCTTGCAGCACGTGGTTTCATTTATTGTTGTTTATTTACTGCTTTCCTAGTACGCACAAGTACGACTTGATTACGAGCGTCTACGGACGTGTACGGCTAGTCAAGGAATCGGCTACTCATTGCTAGGCTAGAACGTGTGATAAGTACGACTTAGTTACGAGCATCCACGGGTGTGTACGGCTAGCTAAGGAATCGGCTGCTTATCACACTTAAGCTAAATAGGTGTCTCAGTACGACCACTTCGAGCACTTGCGTTACGTGTGGTGATCCCAGTAACGATTAGCATTTGGTAAGCCACAGTTGCATAGTTCAGGGTGTGTCCGGTAAGTGGGAACGGATAGTGACACTAGTTAACTTAGACTTAGGACATTAGTTAGAGTTAGCTTAGTTTCTCAACCCTTTCCTCTGATAGCATAGAAGATAAACCGAAAAATACCAAAAAAATCACATACCTTAGACTTGCTTAACCATACACCGTGACACTTACAAGCAAGCCTGGGAAGACAACGAACGATTAACCCCAAGTGTTTCTTGTGGTGTTAAGGCATTTAATCTGCGGAGTTCGACCGGATTGCGCATGCACGCTCGTATTCGTATGGTTGAGTGTAGGGGTACCTCGCCAGTCATCAGTTAGGTTCCAGTGATATTTCTCAACATTCTCTTTTTTGCATAACTCTTCTTCTTCTTTCACCACCTACTCGATTAGCCTTTGTATCTAATGGGATTTTAATTCGTATAATCAACCTTGAGCATACATCCCAAGGGTATCCCTCATTTCATTATCTATGATGTGGAAAAGTTGCTCTTTTTGAGAGAAATCATGGTTGGGACATCTATGTAGCAGCAAATAGTATCTATCCAAGGCCACATCCAAGGGTTCATGATTTTCTTGCTTCCACCCTTGGATTTGTTCTCTTAGGATGCACACTCTTGCATAGGTTTGGTATTTTTCATTGAACAGTTCTACCATTATGGACTACTAGTGGATGGAACTTGGTCCCAATGATCTATACCAACTTTCAGCTTCATCTATTAGTATCCTAGGAAAGCGCTTAAGCTTTTGCCACTTATTTTTGATATTTTACAAGGCACGGGCATCATGGAAGGCTTGCAAGTGATGTTGTGGATCAAAATCATAGCCTCCCACAAATTTAGGGATATTATTTATATCAAGCCTTTATATGTGACTTATCCTGCAATGCCTGTGGGGTATCTAAATTGCCTCTGTGATCTACATCAAGCTCTTAGTGGCCAACAAGGGTTCATCATCGTTGGACATGGCATGGTGAAAATTGCTATTTCTATTTGCCCAATTATGATGATTTTGTCTATGTTCATTTTGATGTCTTTGATTTTGCCCCTAGGTTCAATTTATATTCTTATTTCAACCCCATAGTGGAGCTTGATCTTTATACCTATGTTCATCTTCGTCAAAACTAGACGTTGAAGAGGAAGAGAAAGATGAGGAACTGGGAGAGTCACCATCGCTTCTATAGTGTTCCCCATGGCCTCTTGATTTGTCTTTTTTAGGTTTTGAGGGGGTCCTAGGCCTTGAGGCCTCCCCTAGTCTAGGACTTACTTCATCTCCTCTAAGGTTTTCTGCCTTAGGTGAATGTAGTCCTTGAGCGTAGTCAAGGTGGTCATGAACATATGAAACCCCTTCATGAGGTTGGTCACTCCAATTTTCTTCAGTATATATCTCATTGGTTCTCCAATGAATGTTCTCTTCATACAATGCATTATCACTTCCTCGTGAAAGAGACATTGTTGTTGGTGTATAATGTGTGTGACTTAGTATTTTCTCAAAGATAGTTTGTTAATGCGTTTACAGCGATCGTGTATGATATAACTAATCTAAATAACTAGCACCATCCTTGACAGTAGTGCCACTAATGAGTGGCAAGGTACCCCCTATGCCCAACCATACGAATCACAAGCGTTCACGCACAATCTAATCGAATTCCATGGATGGGACTAGTTGTGGCATCTAGATTGTTACACAATCTAATCGAATTCCATGGATGGGACTAGTTATGGCATCTAAATTGTTATGCTTTGATCGCAATTCATTGTCTTCCCACTTGGACTAGTGTCAGCTTTGTCACGTATGGTTTAGTCCAGAGTGAGGCATATGATTCTTGATGTTGTTTCGGCCTTATGCTACTCCTAATGATAATAAAGAAATCATTTGTTTAAACTAATTAACAATAGAAAGTAAGCCCTAAACTAGCCTACGGGTGATGAGTCTCCATTTCCAACTTGTCGCACACATCCTGAACCCACGTATCCACCACTAGGATTACCAAGTGCTATGCTACTGGGCAAACCAAGCAATAATGTTGTTGGGATTACCAAGCAATATGTGTTTATGCTCAAAATTAGTTGTGCTCATTCCGCCAATTCATTAACATGCATGGAAACATAAATATTAACTAAGTACATGAAATATAAATTGCATTAAAAGTAAACTTAATCTAAGTCAAAGTGTTGCAATGAATAAGAATCAATCTCAATCTTATTGTTGTTCATGGAATGTGTCCAGGTACACTGCCACTCGAATAAGACATCGTACAACTAACTCAAATCCACACTGTGGGCACTCATTGACTATTCTCTAAGACTACAAAATAAAACTGCAAGAGTTTGGCTACTCTATTGACCAAAGAATTGCATAAACACAGCTATGAGTGCATATTTATAGAGGAAAATAGACACTGCATCGACGAGGCCACATTGATGCAATAGACTGCAATAATGGGGCCTAGTCGACGCAACAGGACACATTAACGAGGCCTAGTCGATGGGGCCCAGTCAACTTAACAAACCATATCTCATCAATTACTCCAAAGAAAAGTAGCTACAAAAAGGTAGAAGATATTATTAGAAACTATATTTCGAAAAAATTCCAATTTTGCTCATGGCTTTTTTCAACTTTAATTGAGAGATTTGTTGTCTATCCAAAGATAATAGTGGGCTTGAAGTTGGTGGATTAAATAATCAATTTGTGCCTTTGTTTGCTAAATGGGTTATTTGAACTATCAAAGGTAAAGAATAGTGGAAAAATGCTTATAATTACTTTCAACAAATTGGTCATGTTGTTCATAAGCCTTGTTTGTCTTGGCTCAACTAGATTATCTCTGGTGTTCCCCTTCATATTAAGGCATCCCAATTTTTAAAAGCAGTGTGGAAAATTTGATAGATAGCTCCTCATTTTCTCAAGTGGTGCCTTCAATTGGTAAAGTCATATGTGCTTTGTTCTCATTCTCTTTGGTGCTCTTGTACTTTAATTCATTCCTTTCAAAAATTTAAGCATGTTGAGAAATTTACTTCTTTAGAGCTAGGAAGATCTAATTCATGAAGATCATGTTATGCAAATGAATAACATTATCAAACAAGTGCTTTTATTATAGAACTATTAATCTTTTTTGCATGCTATTTTTTCTCTCATTAGTGAACAAGTTAAGGTACCAACAAAAATTAATTGAAAGCTTCAAGATAACTAAATATAGGCTAATACAATGTCATTTCTTAGACTTCTTAGTTTCTAAATTTGTCAATAAAATTATTTTATCACATATTTTCTTTACTTAATTAGAAATGGAACACTAGGAGTATTGAGTAGTGGAGGACTACTTTTAGAAAACTTTTGATATTTGGATAGGAGCCAAAAATAAAGATTTTTATTTATTCTATTATTAACAACAACCTTCCTATGAGGTTAAGACTTCATTATATTGGAATTGTAGCTCACTTGTGACCCTTTTGTTCTAAAGTTTAAGTTGTCAAGCACTTATTTTGAGAGTGTGATAGGGTTAAGCCTTCTGCAATGGTCTTGTTTAGACTTTCTTTTCAAGCTTCAGCATTTTTCTACAACCATTAATAACCCATATGAGGTCCTTAGCATTTCTAAATTTTTGTTGTTTCTATGGAAATATAGAAATACCCATGTTTTTAAAGCCTAACCAATTTCTTTCTCGGCATATATAATTTTATCTTTGCTATGACATTCTCTGCTTCTTCATATTTATGCAAAGGACATAAACTACTCAAGCTATTACAAAAGATTCAAAATTGGTAATTCTAGGATCGGTAAAGTAGCTATGCTTTGTAAAATATTTGAGAAACAAGAAAAACATTTCTATCTAAATGGTATCAAGGGAGGCCTTTCTTATGATTTATTTGTTGCTATTACTCACCATTTGCAATGCATAATTACCAAAGCACAAGCGGGATCTCATCATCTATAGTTAATAGGTACATAGCTCAAGATTCCTTGTGACTAGAAAGCTGTCTTCATCTAAACAAGTAAATATCTCAAGATTCCTCAAGACCACATAGCATTGAAAATGAACACCACATTTTCCCATAATGTCCTACATTTGAGAACATCAAATATAAGACAATTGCAAATTTGATCCTACATTTGCAAAGATCAAACATAAGATACAAATTAAATTTATTGGATATTTTATTGTCTGATCATAACTTGTATATTTTCACTATCCAATGAAGGGTCACCCTACGTACTAAAATTTTGGTTAAATTTCAGTTCCAAAACATTTTGGAAAACATGATTTGCTTTACCGTATCAAAAAAATAACATAACAAAGAGATCTCTAGGCTAAACTTAGCCCCTTTCTATCACATTCAGTGTATAAAGACTTTAAGAACAATTTGACGATAATTTTCTATATCCAAGTATCCGTAATGAATGCATATTTTTATTACCACCTAATTAACTTGTGCCCTGAAGTGAAACCGAAACTGAAAATCCATGCATAATTGTATTCTAGCTAATGAAAATGTGCGACACTGAAGCCTGCCATCCATTGATTGACAAACAAATGAAACAGTACAGGAAAATGCATTTCTTAATACAAAGGACCATTGCAACAAAGCAGACCGAGGCTTGTGTAAAATCATGAAACAAAAATTGGATTTCTTTAGTAGAATTCTACTCATTGTGTAAATCGCAAGACATAAAGTACCTTAAACATTTCTTCTTTCGTTTAGGTTCAATCACAGTGAATGACATAGGTTAACAGTCAACATGTGATGCAACGTAACTTTCTAGTGAAGGTCATGTTTCCAAGCATATTAAGAAGCGTAAAGTTATGTTTACAATATTTACATTGCAAGTTTCATATAAGAAACATTTGTGGATCGACCCATCGTACAAAATAACGAACACCTGCCAACCATTCTTAAGTCTACTTTAGTACCTTCGAGGGTAGACATCCTTGCAGGTTAACACGTATAAGCAGCCGAGAAGAAATTTTTTTAAGATAAAACGCCAATTTAACTAATTGATTGAATATCAAGAACTAATAATAAACCACTTTGAGCTTAACCACGCTTTGGATCCAATAAGTTTTCCTTTGACTTTGTACGGATATGAGACGCTCTGCTAGGAGAAGGTTTGAAATTTCCACGCAATGGAAGCTGGGCTGCTGTTGCGTCAATTTTTCTCCGTTTTCCCGGTACCTCACTTCTCTTATCTTTGGGATCTGAATAAGTACTTGAAAAAATTGAAGAAGCCATAATTTGAGCTCTCTGGTCTTTCCTGCTTCTATCAAATTTTGAAGAAAATTTCACCTTAGCTGCAATTTCTGCGTCTTCTTTAGACGGTGGCAGCAATCTTATACCCAAACCTTTTTCTCTCGCATAAGCAGTTTCCTCTGCAACTCTTTTCTTTTGACTCTACAAAAAGAGAGATTTTTTGTATTACAAAAATTGGATGGATATAAATGTTTTTTGAGTAACAGTAAATAAAACAGAAAAGAAATAGGGAAGTTTTACTCTAAGGTCAGCTCTAAGGGCTTTGTTTCGGGAATAGTCATTTGCATGTTTAAGATTGGATGAACGTTCTAGTCGAATCAGCAAAGGCTCTGACTTCTTTGCTTTCACCAAATCCTCTCCTTCATGTTCCAGTAAATAGAAAGGATCTGCTAATTTTTCCCTGTCTGGGAAATAAGTACCCAATAGCATGTTAGTACCCTGTCTGGGAAAGGATATTAGTACCCAATAGCATTAGGATAAATATTCACCAAATATGATTCCTTAGGATTTTCTTCCAAAGTAGGGACCCTATTCAACATACCTTCCTTCGAGGGAAGAACAATGGTTTCTGCATCCTCAGCAGAATATTCCTCTATTTTACGCTCTGCCCCACTGATTATTACATATTCGCAATTCTTAGGATCAGTTTGTATCACTATCTCATGTTTACAGCATGCTGTCTTCATAGTGAAGCTCCATATCTTCAATTAAACACAAACAAAGCCAATTTAATCATTATAATGCAAATAAAAATAGAGAACAGCTAATTGTGAACTTTAGCATAAATCACCTTCGTGGAATAATAGCTTCCAACTTGCTTCTTCTCTGCATTAAAACGAACACCTTTGGCAATCATTGAATGACATCCTCCACACCAAACATTGAAGGGCATTTCAAACCTGAAATAGAAAGTATCAATTTGGAAAATTAAGTTCTCTACCCACAACAAGACAAAAATAAAGACACATGTTCAAAAACAGGGAACGTAGAACTCTTTTGCTTCAATAAGCAGAAGTTAAGGATGATCACCTTATTATCAATATTCCTTGGTCTAGTTTTCGTGCTCTTTCCCTTAGAGGATGTTGCCCTTGGAATTTGTTTAGTGAACCCTAGAAACATGGGAAAATGAAACTTAAATGGAACATTCATTGTAGTAAACACAAGAAACAGTCAAGTATAAAACGAAAGAAAGAATAAGCAATACTCATACCTGATCTGGAGTCCATTCTGGGGGATAATAGAAATTGTCTGCTCGAGCTGCTGCAAGGGATGACTGGAAAAAAATAAAAAGAAAAATATTGTAAAGCTTTACAAATGGAATACTGCTAAAGATGATTAACTGGAGCTTATTAACATTCATTTTTCTGCATGACACATCGACAACAAATAATAAATTGTGACGACTGGACTAACTGGACAGCAATCTCTGTCTAAGTTGCTAAACAACAATGGATGGCAAACCAAAACATTAATCATTTTATTCATTTTATTTTAAAATTTTTTTGCTAAGTAAAAAGATTGCTCAGTCTGGTGTGAACTCAACCAGCAAAAATGTAAGAAAGATGTTTATGATTTTTTACTAGTTATGTTGATATATAAGAGACTGCCATTTGGAGTGATGGTAAGGTGTTCATTTCTCAAGTCAAGACCTGGGTTCAAGCCTGGGCATAACCACTCAAAGAGGTTAGGCTTTTACTCATCTACCAACCCTCCAGGACCCCATTCCTTAGCAAGATGTGTGGCTCCGGGTGATGATCCTTTTTAAGTTGATATATCAAATAAAAAGCTTTCACCTGTTCATTAAATGAATGAGGACATTGCTACGATTTACACAAAAACTTAAGTGGATTTCTAACAAGAAGTTCACCTCTTGCCATGAATTTCTGGGAAATCCAGGTCTCTACTATAGTTCAGACTTCAGAAATTAGTTGCACCTCTAGGGTAGTTACTGTGAATTCGACCATGTGGTTTATACCTAATAGCAATTTCGATCCTGCCAATTTAAAAGAATAGTTTGGTTTGTTTATTCAATTAAAAACTACTTTGAACATTATTTTGAAGAAAGAATTGCTGCAAAGTTGATTGGCACACAAAGTAGTTAGAATAAAACGTTGGATAAAAAGTCGGCATCTGTTCACAGTTCTACTTCACGTAAAAACCCTATGAGGACTAATATTTCGGTTCCACATTAGGGCACAAATGATATATTTCGCAAGCCGAACAATTCATTTTGGAAGAAATTAAGCTTCTATGACCTTGGCACGCACCGTTTCACAAGCTGTACCAAAAAAAAAAAAGAGAAAAATGGAAAGAAGCCAGCGAAAGGAAAGCACAATGACCAAAGGTATAGAAGTCAAGAAATCGTACCATGTTTGAACAATGTTCCACAGAACAGCTCGCGGATCACAAAGTCCCTGAAATTACAGAGTGAGGTAAGGGTTTGATCGATCTGATGCTTTGCGAGTTGCGACTGTCTATGCCGAAGCCGCGAAGTGCCGTTCAGGTTTGCGTTACGATTTCTGTTCGCACGGTTGCCACGGTCCAAAGAATCTTCTTTAACTGAACGAAATTCGATACAACAGATCTTGAACCCAAAATGCTTTTCAATATATGGGTAGCAGGTACCCTTTCTACGTTGCGGGTGCCTGATAGTGCTTTTTTTTGTTTAATATATATATATATTTTTAAAATTCCAACGAATGCCCTCTTCTACTGTTTTGTTTGTTTTTGTTAATCTTCTTGAAAATTAACATGGACGTACGTTCACGGTGTATGCTACTTTCAACCAGTTGCATCCAAAGCAATAGGAAATAGGTTTACTAGTTAAACTACTTTCTTATAATATGGTATTGTTATTTTTATTTCTTATTTTTCCTTTCTTTGATCCAAAAGGGGTTTGAAGGCATATCCAAATTTATCAAGAGCCTCCTTGTGATGCTTCTAGGTTTTACCTTAAATTATTTGTCCGTGTCCCCTTTTTTTCTTTACTTTTGTCCCTTTTTCTTAAACTTCTAAATGTTCAAATTCACCTTTAGACCTATACTTTGTTGGGGGTGTCGGACGCCCGAAAAGAAGTTTTATTAATAGTAAAAAGGTGTCAAATACATAAACCACATTAAGTCATAGAAATTAAAATATGGAAAACTTAGATTACTGGGGATGAAACTTTGAGAAATGTCCTCTTAAATAACCGTTCGCGAAAGGGAGAAACCTAATTTGGGAAACTACCATCCACCAACCAACCAGCCTATTACAAGAGAGAGTGTCAAAAATTTGGATGAGGCAGATAGCGCTTGATAAAAGGCAGAGAGAGTCCTGTATGGTGACTCCACTCAAATGTAAAAAGGGAAGCTTCTATGTAGAGATTCTTGATGAAGAGGGTTGCTTGAGCACATGGGTCTTTCTCAAGGCTGTAAAAGATGAATCAACTGATAAATATTCATTTTGAACTTTGATGCTTAAGATTTGTGTTGGAAATGAATGAGGCGGAATATTTGCAATTTCTCCATCATTGTTAGATGACATTTATTAGAATAATCAATTCTTTGAAAGATAACATTACATCTACACTTCCAAATATAATATAGAATAATAGGCCTAATGACTTTCTACAAAAATTTAAAATTAGCATGGCCAAAAGGCCAAATATAACATCATCTTGAGATAGCTTGCATGATGGAATTACTTTGGAAGCCCATGTCCACACGTGTTGTGTGAAGGGGCAAAGCCAAAACACATAAACAAAGTCCTCTTGACCACCACAAAGAGGGTAATTGGGACTATGAATCCTGAGATATTCAAGACGTTTGCCGATACATAAACCTTGGTGGAGAAGACACCAAAGAAATTGCTTAATTTTAGGAAGAGTTGATAGTTTCCAAATACGTTGGAAGAGGGGGATCCAGAATTGTTCCAACTCTTATTTGTCCCAAGACTTGTTACATTGTTGAATGATACTTGATGAGTCATGCAAAAGGTGAAAGGGGACATTCAACTTGTAAGGTAAAAGTTTCGACCCATTAATCCATTAGAGGTCATGAAAAGTGCTATGCACCAAACCGTTTAGCTGCAAATGGTAATGAATGAAGGTATAAACCTTGGCTAGGCAATGGTGCATTGCTTTAGATACCCCATACATATTATTAAACTCAATTCCCGAAATCCACTGGTTAGCAAGTCGAAGATAACTTAGAGAAATAACTCCCTTTCGATACCAAGAGGTAGCAACCTTAGCATTCATAATGGCAAGGGGAGTGGGCGACAAAGGTAACCACCACGGACACAACTTAGGGAAAAGAGTAGGGTTGATCTTGACATTCATCCAATCTATATAACAATGTAGAATTTGTCAAGCCCTCCAAATGCTTTTGAAAACATGAGATTTGAAAATAATGATAGTATGGGGGGAAAGGATCCAATTAACGAAATGGGTTCCTTTCCAGAGGGGCTTATTTTTGGAAAATGCTTATTGAAGCCTTAATTGGAGGAGAGTCCCAATGATGTCCAGGGCATCTAGATGCTGGACCAACCACTTGGCAAGTAAGGTAATCCCCTACTTGAATGAGTTCAAAATATCTATGCCGCTCTTATTCTTAGGAAGAGTAATAGTATTCCAAGCGACACAATGAAAACCTTTTTGAGAGTCTGTAGAAGACCACATGAAGAAATAATCGTTCAAGCTTTCAATAAGTAGCTTGGGAGGGAGCCCAACACAAGGAGTGATACACATGGGTAGACGCACATATAGACTTACATATGAGGTACTTACTAGCTAGAGTGAGGAGTTTAGTCTTCCATTTTTCAAGTTTCTTTTGAATCTAAAAAATCACATGCTCCCAGAGAATAGAGGTAGAACCTCTAATACAGAAGGGAATTCCCATAATCTTAATGATGTCTTGATCCTAGAGAAGCTTCCAATTAAAGTTGGTCACATGATTGTAGTTATTAGTAAAGCTATAGACAGAAGATTTGTTCCAATTAATAGTGGAACCTAAGAGTGAGTAATATTGCTCCACCCAGGATAAGAGCTGGTGCAAATTAGCAGTACTGTTTTAAACAAGAAAAAGGAGTCGTCAACGAAATGCATGTTTAAGAAGTTGATGTTGAGGTGAAGAGAGGCAAACCCCTGATGAGAACTTCATTTTTAATATCATAGTTTAACTAATGACATAGAAAGTCAGCTACGATGATGAATAGGTGAGGGGCAAGAGGACCTCCTTACCGCACTAACCTATGGATAAGAAAGGGAGAAGGGATGCCAAAGGTAGTAGTTATTCTTGCAGTAGCATTTAAGAATAAACATTTCACCATATGTAGGAACTTAGGGCCAAAACCAAGTTTAGTCATGGTTTGCAGAATAAAGTCCCACCTTATGTTGTCATAGGCCTTGGCATAGTCAAGCTTCACTAGGAGAATATCTTAACCATCATCCTCTACCCACTTGAGACCTTCCCACGTAGCAATCACGTTGTTTAAAATACATCTACCATGAACAAATCCTATTTGCTAGGGAGATATAATTTGGCCAAGAATTCTTTTCAATTGTAAGGCTAAGCACTTGGCCCAAATTTTATACACCACATTAAGAAGAGTTATGGGATGCCAATTGGAAATACAGGTAGGATCCCTGGACTTAGGAAGGAGATGAATAATCCCTTGCTTTAGACTAGGCCCAAGGGAACCAATGATGATAGCCTCTTTGATAACCTAGAGAAGGACATTTTCCACCAAATCCGAATGATTTTGAAAAAATTCAATGGGGAAACCATCAAAATCGGAAGCCTTCCCATAACTCATCTTGGAACAAGCCGCCTGAAACTCCTCCTTGGTGACATCGACGTCTAAACTTTGTGACATAGTAGAATTGATAAGGCTAGGATAATTGAGGGTAGCAACCTCAAACAATGAGATGTCCATAGGGGTAGCTACAAATAAGGTTTCATAATTGTTCTTGAGAAATGTGAGAATACTATTGTGGTTAGTGATGGTGGTGTTGTCACTGGAGATTTTGTCTAAAGAATGTGAGGGAGAAAAGCTATTTAGAAACCTGAAAAATTCTTTACAATGTTCATCTTGAATATTTAACCAAGTGAGTCTACTTTTAGTTAAGGCACTTCTGTACACTTCCCAATGTTGGAAGGCTAACCGAGCTCTAGCTAACTCCTCGTGAACAAGAGTGTTGAAAGAATCTTAAAATAATCTATCAATTAGATGTTCAATAGTAAGGTGAATGTTGTTGTACTCTTGTTTGGCCCGAGCAACCACTACCTTACCATACGAACAAGCAAAGTTCCGCACTCTACAAGAAGCACAATGCCACCACTAAATCCAGCCCACTCAATCTAAGGGCCTAGGTTCTGCATTCCAAAGGTTAGAGAGAAGAAGTCAGGCAGAAGGAGAAGAGAAATAGTTGTTATGTAGCTCAAAAAGATGGAATTTATGTCTATGGTTGCTACCATGAATTTGAATAGATATAGAGATGGAAAGATGGTCTGATAAGCTGGCATCTTGATGGATCGTGGTAGTGAAGAGGGCTTGCCAAAAAGAAAGGATGGAAAAATAGAACCTATCTAACCTACTGTACATGCGAGCCTGCCCAATATGGAAATTGCTTCAAGTAAATCTATGAAGGGGATCACTAGCAGAGGCATCCACCCCATCAAAGAGGTAGAACTTTTTCTTAAAGGCAGACTAAGTTTGATACTTAGAATTTGGCAATTGAAAAAAGCTTATTTTGAGGAAATTCTATTATATTAAAATCTCCTCTAAAAATCCAAGGTGCTAGAGAAAGAGAATTAACTAGTTCCTGCCATAGGAGAGCACATACTGTAGAATCATTAAGGGCATAAATTGAGCAGATACCGAAAGGGCCATGCAAGAAAGAGAAGGTAGCCCAAGAAGCTCTATGGCCAAAATTAGAACCACTTTGAATAATTTTATCTTTCCAGTAGGTCGAGAAGATAATGGTAGCTCCCCCTTTCCAACTCACGTGAGATGTAGCAAGAATTAAGGAGTGAAGGAGAAACCATTGGGCTGAAAGAGATAAATGATTTGCTGAAATCTTAATGTCTTGAAGGAGAACAAAATCTAAAGCAATATTTAGACTGGAAAGAAAATTGTTTGCACACTTATGTCAAAGCCTATCAATAAGGCCTCGAACATTTTATGACAAGAGTTTCATGGGGAATCAGAGGGCATGTCAAATGAGAGATCAATAGAAGGTTCGAAAGTCAAAGTATCAACTTTCATTGTTTGTGAAAGAATGACAAAGGAGTTGTTTGTAGTGACAAGAACCACAGAAGTGTTCAGTGGAGAGGAAGTGGAGAGTGGAGTTATAAAGAAAGCTTTGACTCATTTCCTTCCATTGGCCAACACAAACTCCTCACCCAAGACGAAGTCCTTGAAGAACTTTGAAAAGATGACATGTGATGAGGTGTGGCACTTGTACCTTGGAGAGGGCAAACAAAGAGTAAGACTTTGAAGCTATTTTAAAAGAGGTTCCGAACCTAAAGGATTCTGATGAGCGGTAGGATGGTGTGTTTGAGAACCAGGTTTTTTAAGATGTGATGGATTGTTTTTTCTTAGCTTAAAAAAAACACACCAAGATATGATGTTCGGCCCAATCACTAGTAGCTATATGAGTTTGGAAGATAAAAATAATCGATTTTCTAGGTGAAGAGTTTTCCACCAACTACAAGAGTTAATAAGGTTTTCCTAAGAGTTATATCAAGTTTGATACAATAGTAGCAAGTTTGAGTTCCATTGATCACAGTGCTATGGTTGAAAATAATTGGACCAAGGGTACTCATAGTGCTATGGTTGAAAATATGGTTGAAAAAATGAGTGAAAGATTTGGCAATTTCCCATAACAAAGAATTATTTTATATGCCAAGTCATTAACATTAAAGTCAAATCTCTAGGTGCGCAATTAGAGATACATTCCGAATTGAAAAAATTTTGACAAAAAAAATCTTCTCAACCTAAGAGGCCTCGAATAGTTCCACTAGAATAAAGTTTTGAACATAGTAATGAGCATGAAAAACTTGAATGCCCCAAAGTTAAAGCAGGCTTTGGTAGAAACCCACTATTTGAAGAAAAATAAAATGCGTTGCAAAATTTTTAAGAACTACATCAAAAATATCATCCTAAAGAAGAAAATCTATTTTGGGCAAGTTAAAAAAACTTCCCAACTGGAGAGCAAAATCGAATGAATTCACCATTGCAGAACCAACACAAAACTACCCCAAAGCTCCAGTAAGACCACAAACCACCACAAATCAAGTGAACACCACCATCGCACCCCCACAACATAGAACAGCACACAACACACAAACCCAGCCACCCCCTACAACACTAAATTGCATGACAATGATGCAGAACAACACCTCCAACCACTACACCAACCCACCAAATAAGCACAGCAATGGCCACAACAATAACAACTGTAGAAGAAACCCTCAAGCACTACCACCACCAATGCAACAACAACCACCAACACAAAACAAGCAGCAGTGGCTACCATCGCCCAACCAACAACAACAACATAGCAACACAAACCTCGCCACCCACCAAAACTACCACCCAATCGTCACCAAAGCACAACACAGCATAGCAACCCACCAAAACTGCCACCCAATCATCACCAGAGCACAACACGGCATAGCAACCCACAAAGACCAAGAGCACAAAGCAACACAACAACCCACGAGAACCCATAACACAACAGAAAACCGAGAACAATAGTGCCACTAACCTCACCACCCAATCATCACCAGAGTGCAACACAGCATAGCAACCCACAAAGACCAAGAGCACAAAGCAACACAACAACCCCCGGGAACCCAAAACACAACAGAAAACCGAGAACAATAGTGCCACTGAACAATGCAGCAACCCATGAGGACCCAAGCCCCAGAGACCAAACACAACCCCGCACATGACAAAGAATAACACAAGGCAAACAACCACACAACAATCAGCCCATCATCGAATATTGCCAAGATGAATGTCACGAGACGAAGTTAGACCTATATACTTTGTCAACGAAATATGCAACCATTTTAACCCTACCATTATTAGCAAGAAAAATAATTTCAATAACATTTGCAATACTTGTAAATTTAAGCGAAAAACATCATGTCTTTCCCTAGAAAGTTTCTAGTTAAATTAATTGATCATCCACTAACATTCATTTTTCAAGAACACCGATATACCAGTATAAACTCCGTGATTGAAAATAGGTTTTTCAACCCTGATATACCAGTCTGAACTCCGTGATTGAAAATTGGAAATTGGAAATAATGTTGGAAAAAGTGTGCCAGACTAAAGTATATGATTTATAGTCAAACAATACCACGATCAAGTCAACCTACAAACACGAAAGCAAAATTACAACCTCTAACAGAATAAACCCAACTAGTCCGACGAGTTACAAATCTTGGCAGGCTTAAAATGTAACAATCTGATGCAATTACCGTTTTGAAGACTCTACTTACTGAACATGTATAGTTCACCAATTTATGATTTGAAAAGGCGACCAACCAGTAGACCGTAAGCTCTAAGATTGGGAATCAAATGCTTCTTTCAGGTCAGCAATCCAAATTATCAATGACAATTATTCAGAAAAAAGGGATAATGAATCATCAATGACAATTATTCAGAAAAAACGGTTAATTATCAATGAAGTATAGCCTATAGGTGAAGACCTTGACTTGCATCCTCGAAGTAGGTTCAATTCCAATGGAGGCTATCCAAAGATTACCCATATTCAGTGCTAACTGTCACTAAAATATCTAAAGGTCCAACCGATTATTTTTATAAACGTGCCCCCGTTACATTTTCAAAACTACAAATACATTTAAAACAGAAAACATGGAACTCAGCATTAGCAGTTTGGATTTGCTTTGAAATAACATTCAGCATTGCTACTTGTCACTGGTACAAACATGTGACGCAACAGGCAATCAAAACTACAATATCGCAACATGCCTCCGGTTAGCTTTTAACGGAAGTTAAAATACTTTAAAACACAAAACTTAGAACTCACCGTTACCAGTTTAGATAACGTGCTACTATTACAGTCAATTGATGCAATAGGCAATCAAAGCTACAGTACATTAAAATATGAAGCCATGGTAAACCAAGCCTGTGTTAAAAACGTTCAAAGAAAAAGAACACTTTGTGCATGTGATTGAACATGCAGGAGTAGCAAAATCTTTAATAATCTATCTCTTGTTTCAAACAAACAAAAAACAAAGAGAAGAGGACACTCTGCAAACACATGATCCCGCAATCCTTCTTGGCATAATCAACATCAGCGCTTTTTAGAGACACCGACAGTTTTCCCTCTACGGCCAGTGGTTTTTGTATGTTGACCACGCACCCTGAGGCCCCAGTGATGCCGAAGCCCTCGGTGGTTTCTGTACATGTATATGGAAGCAGTCATTAAAAATACATATAAACACATTCTTAAGACATGCAAAACATTACTGCACAACATCTTAACTAGCAAATAGATTTGGTAAATTGGAACAGTATTTGGCAGCAAAGAAATTCACCAGCTAAAGTTTACAGACTGCATAAAATCCAACTACATGTTGCCCTAGCTCAACTGGAATTCAAAAATAAAAGCTTACTGTAATAGCCCACATAGCTGGAGTAATTTGACCATTGAACATTACCCAAAATGAGCTACTATTAGATAAACTGTATAAAAGAAATCACCATCTAGGTGCCTTTATCCCATCTACAATAAACTTTTTTCAGAGAAAGATAATCATTGCTGCCTCAATCCTACTCAAGCATCCCTCCATTTCCTGTTGGATGAGGTGACAGATAGCATCAACAGATTAGCAACTGGTAAAGCTGTGGATTCCAATGGTTTGTATGCTGAATTACCTAAATGGGCAGGGACTCCTATTCCTAAAGAAATTTGTTGAAAACTGAACACACTGGTTGAGTTTGGCTTGAACCAATGATGGACGATTAGCAAGGCAATACTTCTCCATAAAAAAGATAAGAACAATCTGAACAACTATCAAATAATAGTTGCAAGGAGTATATTGAGTACTATTCCTGAACAGAGATTAGGCAGTTCAGCAAAAATCCATAATATTACAGCAATTTGCCAAACAAGTTTCAGAAAGAACCATTCCGTCATTGATCATTTATGCTAATGCATATGACTAGGTGATTCAAAAAAAGCTATAGGAACAGCTTAATCAATAAGACATTCCTGCAGAGCTAATAGCAGTAACTCAAAAACTATATGAGGAAGTAATCATTAAGTTTAAATAATATCTCAGATGATAAGTTTTAATTCCAGAGCAAAATTAAAGTGAAGCAAGGCCATTCTTTGTCTTCAACTCTTTTCAGTCTATTTATTGATGAATGACAACTGGTTATGCAAAGGTGATCAGAAACATGTTACTAAAATAGAAGCTCAGGCAATAAATCTACTTTACTATGCACATGATGTTGCATTAATTTCTACATGTGACTTAAGTATGCAACATGATGTTTTTCATGACATGAATGTATTGGCTATCCAACAAATCCTTTGGGTTTACGTACATAATAAAATCTCCAATTTCCAATATTCATTAAGCAAGAGGCCAATTCAACAACAATCTACTTATTGCTTTACATTAAATCCTTCATACATGAATGTAATTAGCTCAGTACATAGCCAAAAAATTTGGAAGGGCAAGCAAGAGATGTACAAGCAATTTGCAGACATAACGACAAAACAAATCCGAAATTGCAGAAATTACCTGATCTTCTTCAAGCGTTCAAGATCATCCCTGAGTTTCATGTCAAGGGCATTGGCCACAACCTGCGAGTACCTACCATCCTTGATGTCCTTCTTCCTGTTGAGGAACCAGTCAGGGATCTTAAACTGGCGAGGATTGGCAACGATCACCATCAGATTCTCAAGCTCTGCTGCTGACAATTCTCCTGCCCTGTATCGATTAAGTGCGTTGAATTTCCAATCAGAATCAGCAAAGAAAAAAGATTAAAGGGAAGAAAATTCGTCTGGTGATTACTAAGAATCAAACACAGGAAATGTCGAATACCTCTTGCTCATGTCAACATCTCCCTTCTTGCAGACTATGTTGGCGAATCGCCTCCCGATACCCTTAATGGATGTAAGAGCAAACATGATCTTCTGACGTCCATCCACGTTGGTGTTCAGAACACGAAGAATGTGCTGAAAATCCTCGCTTGCCACCAAAGACTTTCCAAGCAAAACCAAAGATACACAATTTCAGCGCTAAGACGAGGCTTTTTTAATCGACTCCAATTTGATCAAAATAGTCAATACTACAAAACCCTTGAAACATGTCAAAAATTTTTACAAAAGCATCGAGGCGAAGGATGAAGCACTTGAGATTCATCAGAAACGGAACACCTCGACAGCAGAGCTCACAGAACATTAACTGGAATATGATTTGTTGTGTAATTTGAGAGAAGAAAAAAAGGTTTTCGTACCATATTTGCCGATGCAGTAGATCTTCCTGTATACTGAAATATGAACGATAGAATATCACAGCCCTCAAGATCCTCCGCAAAACCCTGCGCTCAGGCACTCAGACGCCTACTTATGGCAGCCTTAGGGTTTTGGAATAAAACCCTTTCTCTGACACACTCGTCCTCCTATTTCTAATATATATATATATATGGATATCAATATTTTGGTTTGATAGGATGTTCTCTATGTATTCCTTGACCGAAAAATACGCTTCTCACATTTTCTTTCATATTGTGAGGGATGTGTCAATGTATGCTGCTGAGTAATTGATTTCACATATTAGAAACACAAAGTTAAAATTCATAATCTTTTAATAACTTCAAGAGTAAGAACACTTAACTTAACATCTTAAACCACAACATGGCTTCAAACAAAGATACATCAACACTTGCTAAAGAGACAAAAAGGGGCAATGACAAAATCAATGACAAAGAAGAATGAAGTATGCCAATGCAAGAAAGGATCTCATATGCTCATTATGATCCTTACTGTTCCAATTTTACTTTCATCTTTTGCCAACATGGGCAACTACGGTTGAGAGATCTTCAAGGTAAACATTGTTCCACCTCTAGAGCACTCAACACCCATCATGCTTTAAATAGCTCTAAGGGGCATGAATCTAAGGCAATTGATGCGTATCATGTGACCCAACACATGACAAAGCCCTATCAGCCCACTAAGGAGCAAGTAAAGAGAGATGTTGCCATGGAAATTAAACATGTCCATAATAAAGGAAAGTAGATCAACTCTCCTATTGTCTTAGAAGAGCTTGATGGTGATGCATTCATTGCTAAGCAACTTTACCAAAATCATGAAGTCCATTTGCAAACACCTATCATCCTATTGGAGGAACCTATCAAAGTGCAATTGCATTCCATTTTAGTAGAGACACCTAGAAGGGAGGCAACAGACTCAAAGTATAAGTAGGACTCAATGCCAAGAGTTTCTATTGGATTCCACAAAGAAGAACACAAGAGTCATGGAAGGAGGACAAGCTGTCATCATTCTCCCACTACCTCATCTTCATCCTCATGATCATTGATGAACTCTAATAGGAGGAGATATAGGTATCAAGACTAGAATAGGGAAGAGTGGAGGATTCGTGATCACCATGACTATCATCCAAGGCACTTTGATGAAGAGGATGAAAATTATGAACGAAGAAGATGTGAAGAGAAGATAAAGAAGGGCATGAGCATCGAATGGGGTACCACTACAATAGAGCTCACAAACCAAATTATGATGATGAACCCCTATCGGCTACTTGAAGTATGATTAACATCAAGGAAGCTATTTATATCCCAACCAAGCACGTAAGGGACAACCGTATCAAACAGCTTGACATGAACAATATGCCCATATTTGGGGGTGGTTACAATGTTGATTTTCAACACCACCTTCAAGCATTCCATGATGCTTATGCCATGCAAAATATTGAAAGCAATTGGTAGAAATTGAAGGTGTTCTCACATACACTTGTGAAAGAAGTTGAGAGCTAGTACAGATCACTTGAAACAGAATGAATCATAAGATGGAGTACCATGCTAGAGCTTTTTAATGACAAATATCAAACTTATTCCCAGGTGTGCAATTTATGGAAACAAATCCAACGATGGAAGCAAGGGACTCATGAATCCCTTAATGCAGTAATGGGCAAGTATTATTCACTACTGCATAGGTTCTAAGGCCATGGATTTTTCCAATGGGAAGAACTGAGGCACATTGTTGATGGGCTACGTAACAAGACTAGAGAGACCCTTGGAGTTTACGCCCAAGGCCGATTGTCCAAAATGTCTGCCCATCAAATGCAAAGATTGATTGAACAAGTAGCAAGGAACGAAGGAGAGCTAAGGAAAAGATAATCAACAAAAGAATATAATAGAGATCCATTTATCAAGAAAAGGGATGCAAGAATTTGTGACACACAAGAAGAAGAGACCTTAGAACAAGTAATTCAAAAGAGAAATCTACCTATCCAAAATTTTGTCACTAATACAAAGAAGATGTGGGATTTAGTTGATGCGAAATTCACAGCTACTATGAAGATTATGGAGGAGTGAACAGAGAAAGCCTTTGGTAAAGGCAAGGAGAACAAAAGAGAGAGAGATTTTGGATGCAAGGGAAAAGTGGCCTCAATGGTTGAATGTTCAAGAACAAGCTTTGACGATGAGGAAAGATGTGTTGTATGGAAATATGAACATTCCAAAAGATGTTGTACAGTAATGGCACACTTACAAGAAATAGAGATATATGCACTTAACCCCAATTTTATCAAGAGATAGATGCCCAAACGATTACCTTATCCTCAAGGTAACTATAGGGAAGCCTTCCAACCCATGTACTATCCTCGTGGAGCCTACCCACAATCACAGGAGTAGTATCATTAGCAATGGCAACAATCCCAATCTTGGGCCATGCCACCACCACATCAATAGTATCCATATCAGCAACCAAACCCATATGGATACTATGTGCAATGTCCAATCTCTCCAGGAAATGTAGCTGTTCAAGCTCCATAATATTATCCAGCTAAATACCATAGACTGACACCACCAAGGATAGACTCAAATCCATACATGCATTTGCAAGTAGCTAATTCATTAAATCAAACTCCTCATTCTTTGCCATCAATGCCACCACCCACTATGCGAGGAGTAGAATGGCACTCAAGCTAATGATGGTAGGCTACTTTTGGCCTACATTATTTAAAGATATTTACAGTTTTACACAATGTTATGAATGATGCCAGAAGGATGGAGGAATTACAGCCAGGTATGAAGGGTCACAACAATGGATATAGCTACTCAAGATATTCGATATATGGGGAATTGATTTCATGGGATCCATAACATCGATGTTAAATGAAAAAGCATACATAATTATGACTGTGGATTATTGTACAAAGTGGGTAGAGGTAGCAACATTTAGAGATTGCATAGTCAAGACAACTACCAAGTTTTTCCAACAACATGTGGTAAATAGATTTGAAGTACCAAGAATGATCATATCAAATAATGGGACTCACTTCATTGGTGCTATGTTTAAAAAGCTCATGCAATAACTTGGGGTAAACCATAAGTTGACCATACCATATCATCCCCAAGCAAATGGTCAAGCCTAAGTCACTAACCGATAAATTACTAGGATACTTACTAGGATAGTTAGTAGGTTTAGGAAGGATCAGAGCACTAAACTGAATGATGTTCTATTAGCTTATAAGATGTCCTAGAAATTACCTATAAGATACTCACCATATGAGTTAGTTTATGGCAAGTTACCAATGCTCCCAATCCAAGCAAAGCTCCACACTCTAGCTATTGCCAATCAACTTGACCTTGATTTAAGCTTAGCTCAATGAGAATGCCTCATGAATCTAGACTTCTTAGATGAAAATAGACTTGTAGCACTCATGAGTAATGAAGTCCACAAGCAATACTCTAAACTTAGGCACGATACACAAATAAGGCAAGTGTCCATACAACTAAGTGATAAGGTCCTTTATTACAATCTGAATCATGTACCCCAAAAAGCCAAATTTCAAACACCTTGGTAGGGACCATATATTGTTCAAGCAACTTATCCATCAGGTGACTTACACATATATCACCCATCCTATCCACAAAAGCTCATTCTTACTGATATCCAACAAGTCAAATTCTACCGTGAACATTCCAAGGAATCTACTCAATGTTTCCTAAAGTCTTCTACTTGTTCTCTCTTTCATTTGACTAATCTCAATGATAGTCATGGGGGTGGCCATTTGGACACATAGGTACTTTACTAACTTTCTCCCTTTCTTTTTACTTTTTCACATTTCTTGATACATTTTTCTATTCTTTTACACTTTTCAATTTCTTAACAATTTCTTATTTCTTTGACATTTTTCCAATTCTTTGATGATTTTTCATTCTTTTCATCTTTTCATTCGTTCTTACTATTTTCTACATTTTTTCATACATTGTTTCCATTTTACTTGTGCAAATTCTTGTTCAATCATTAATAAAACACCACAAATAAGGCAAGATGTAGTCTCAAATAAGGTGAAGATTTCTCTACATTATCGAATCATAAGGAACTGATTGTTTATATAGTGAGACCACAACATCCATACTTCCATCCCAATAAAAAGAGGTTCTTACCATGACCATAATGATATTCTTTCTCATCATAAAATTAAGAATAAAGTTTTGATCATTTTGCCTGGACAAAAAAGTAAAAAACCAAGTGGGAATGTGAAAGGTGTGACATTAAGGAAATTTGTGGAATCTCTTGAACCACTACTATATGTTCTATCATGTTGCCAAGGTTGTAATTATGTCCTGGTAGATATAACAAAAAATGGAAGTGCGAGTACAATAAGTGCTACCTTACCAAGTCACTAGAAAGACATGTTACCCATGCCTGAAGGTAGTCCTCTAGTAAAGTTGACATGGATAAAAATAACACTCATGCACAAAATAAATTTATGGGGGTTCCACTAGAAAGACATGTTACCCATGCCTAAAGATACGTGGCTTCTCAGAAATTTCAAAATAAAAACAACAAAAGTGCAATGAATAAACTCCTTCCTTGGACAAAATGCCAGGTGATGATACTCCTTGCAATTGTGATAGTCTTATGGTTGTGAATTTGAGAGGTGAAACAATACGATGTCATTGGACAATGGTCTAGACTTGGTTTGAATATTGGACAAAAAGGCTAATGATTACTTTAACAACTAATAAAATGCAATAATTCATTATGCCTATGGTAAGACACCTCATGTCCTAATTTTTGCAATCCTTTCTTAGTCCATCTCATCTCACTGTATGATTAATTATAAGTTATGGTTTTGTATGACATAGAGTAATTTTCCCAACCTAGTGATACTAACATGTGTGTTTGCTAAATAGGTATGTGTTACATTCAACTCCTTGAGTGCCTACGAACACTTTTAGATCTAGTTATACAAGGGCATTAAGGGTTGGAGCCTACTTTGGGGGGGACCACTTGTATAATTGTTGTATTTCATACTTTGCAAACAGTACCACATCATCTTGAGCCTTCCAACAATAATAACTATCAATAACTACTTCTCTTAATATTCAATAACTCCGTTATACACCAAGAATTCATTTTCTTTCTCATCCATCTCATATGCACTTAATAAACTTTCGTAACCCAAGATTCCTTTCTCATAGACTTTCAATGCTTGATTTTCACAAAAGAAGCACCGTATCCATTCCAAGATCCTCTAGACATGCTGTATATCTTCCAAACCTTTGATTTGACTCCCTTTTTTCCAAAAAATTTGAAGAAAGTTTTGAAAATTTCAATGGTGATATTGTACCTACAATATCAAATCACCTTCGATATCGTATGTATGATATATGATCTACGATATCATGCATATAAAATAGTATATATAGCATAGGGAGATAGGAAAAATTTTTCATTGCTCATTTCCATAAGAAGGGAGTTGTTGCCATTTTTTCTTTGTAACTAAGAGCTTCAACACCTTAACTTCCAATGCTCATAACTTGATCTTCGTAGCTCCAATGTCAGAAATTCTTGAACCTTGTTGATCATAGGGCTCTCAACTTAGTTGTGGGGTAGGGGGGTACTTAGCATGATATTGCTATAAATTAAGTCAATATTTTTCTAATGCCCGGAAGGTATTATAAGGGTAAGGACAAAGGAAGAAATATAAGAATCTTAATAATAATTAATCACATTAAAGCCATAAATACTTAAATAATCCTTTTAATATACCAAATTAACTATTATAGGTCACAAATAAGAGAAAAATTGATAACTATGAAGGGTTATAAGGAACTAGTGGTAGTAGCAGCAACAACAACAACAATAATAGCAGGAACAATAGTAGCAACAAGTTCCACCACTACTGCCACCATAAGATTACAAGCCTTCAATAAGTCACCTGCAACTGACTGTAGAGACTATTAGTTGGGGAACACGCAAGGAGGCAAATCTTTATAAAGTCATTGACAGTGCCATTCAACCCATAGTTTCCATAGATCTCACTAGTGGACAAATTTCATTGCAGTTAGGACGAGGGGCCAATAGTGACAACAGATTTTCAGGAATGTTGCATCATTCCAAGTGGTTCTTGATACTAGAGAAGAAGCCAAAGTTGTGGTTATGTAGCACCAGTATGCAACGGGAACCGCAGAAGTGATCACCTATCACATAAAAGAATTCTTCAATGTTCTTTTTGTGCCACCAATAGATCTTTATAGAGCTAGAGATGCTCAAATGCTAGCTAGTACCACAATGACCACTACAAAGCATGAGGATGTGCTAAATAGACTGCAGAAGATAGGATAGGTTATGATAAATCTTTTTGACTTTCCAAATGATGTCATTGCAATGCAGCTTGATCTTATAGAAACCAAGGGGAAGCTAGTCATGGAAGAAACTAGGGTAAAGCATGTAGAAAATGAAGTTCACATATTACAAGAAGAGCTCGTGACCTTGAGGCCAAAAAGGAGAGATCCCACTCAGTTCATTACACCTAACCAACTAGACTAATTCAAAATAGAATAGATCAATCACCTCATGGAGTATAATAAGTAGGTAGAGAATGAGAAGGAGAGGGTGGTATGGGATGCCTCAATAGTAGCAGCACAGACATACACACATGCTAAGGCACTCACCACATTATAGGAGGAAAATAAATAGTTGGTTGTAGATAATACTCGGTTGACCAACGTGGAGAAGCAAAAAAACATTCTTGAAGAACGTATTTATCAGTTAAGAGAACAAGTGATGAGGGTCAATCAAGATATGAGCCTCCTAGCATGAGAGAACATAACTGATGATTGGTGAGGTACCCCTACGCTCAACCATACAAATACGAGTGTTATGCGTGATCCGGTCAAACTCCAAGGACTAAGTGCTTATGCGCCTTCATAGAATAAGGATGGGTTAGGTGATCGTTGTCTTCCCAAGCTTACTCATATGGCACGATTGTATGGTTAAGTAAACTTGAGGTATATGATTTTTATGTTTTTTATGCTTTATGTCCTGCTGCTAAAAAGGGAGAAATGAAATAATTAAGTAACTAATTAAATTTAACTAATTAGCTAGGTTCTAACTAGTCCTAACACCAACATCTGTTCCCGCTCTTCGTACACATCCTGAACCAATGTAACACTATTGGGATTACCAAACGCTAGTCGTTACTAGGTTACCAACTGTTCCACATATGCTCAAAGTGGTCATACTGTGTGTGCTTACTTGTTGAAAATTAAATAATCAATTAAAGCAACATCAATTAACTAATGAAAGCATTAAATAACGATAAATAACATTAAATGTAGGAAATAAGCTATTCTAAATGTTGCAAGTTTATCACAAAGTTCATCTTTATTTCTGAACACAAGGTGTGCTTAGGTACACACTACTTGAATAAAGATCTATTCGCTTTATGACTCCTACTGCAAGCACTCAGAAATAATTCTAACTCTGGAAAGGAAAAACTGTAAGAGTTTGGGTAAGGGACTAAGAAACTAATTTCCAAACCAAGTGCACCAGCCTCTTATTTACAGGCGACGAGGCAAGTCTCGATATCGGATGTCCGATATCACTTGGCAAGCTCCGATATTGCAGACCCGATATCGCAGATCCAATATCACAGCTCATCATACCCCCATGACTAAATGAAAAATCATCCTCAAATTCCTTACAAAATATTGGGAAGGTATGGGATTATTGACTGAACGACAACTGACGATAACATGGAATGATAGACTCAAAGTGCCTGGTGAACGAATTGACAAATATATTACAACATTGGTGTTCATACCCATTGTGGTGAACATTGTACATAAATGACATCTAGACCCTCATTTGATAGCTTGGAGAGAGAGAGAGAAAAGAAAATGAGGTGTGTTGTTGCCAATTTGCACACCGTTGTTCATCCATGACCATATGATGTGTGTTCTTTACATAACTGCTTCAGCTCCAGTCCATCTTGAGTGCTCCCTCCTATCCCAGTTCATTGTTCATGTGATCGCCATCTGCACACACAACATAGTCACGATTTAGTAAGGATAGATAGGATACAATGTGATTGATAGCTTGCCTCACTATGAAGCACATTGACTAGGTTGTGGGTATGGAAGATATTGGGTTAGAGGCTTATCACTGGTGACTACCCAAGGTGTAGGGGTGAAATAAGTAATAGAATGGAAAATTTTGTGACAAGGCCCCCATACTAAGAGCGAACCTCTAGTAGCAATAAGATGGAAAACTTTAAAGAATAAGAAAGATAAGAGAAATAACAACAGTGAAGCCCATAAAGCAAAATTGGATGTCATGGATGGGGTGAGATGAGAAATAGTTTATTACGGAAATGTTTAAGGGAAAGAGCTTAATAATTGCACCAAAAAGGAATGCTAATGGGTCCTCCTCAAAGCAGGCTCATGCCCTTAATGCCCTGACAAACCCACAAATCAAAGAGTTCGTAGGCTCTCAGAATGTCATATGGAAAAAATGGTTGAGAACTTACCCACAAGAGTTTACCAAAGAATAATAATATGTTAACCAAGATATAGACTCATCATAGAACTGGAAATGAGGAGGAATGTGGAAAGTAATTCAGAAAGAGAACAGAGAATGGAATGGAATCCCAAAATTAAGGTTGTGTAAAGTCCCTTGTGTAATATGTGGTTAAGGTGACTTAATAAAATTCTGTCCAAATCCAGAGTCAACTATCCACATCCAGTGACCATGCATCGACACACTTGGCCAGCCTAGCCTCCTGAAGTGACAAGAATGCATCCACAAAGCCACCACCATTCCAACAAGAGAAAGATAGAGAAGTAGGAAGCGAGAAAGGGCCTTAGTTAGAGGGAACCTTTAGGCATGGGTAACATGTCTTTCTAGTGCCATAATCGGTGCTTGGGGCCCATGTTTTTTATTATGTCTAAGGGGTGTGCTTTGAATTCTCACTAATTCTCTCTCTCTCTCTCTCTCTCTCTCTCTCTATGTGAGAACCACACCATGAAAAGACTTATTTGATTTGGTTATCTTCTTGATATTTGGTCAAGAGTGGAATGATGAAAAGATAGAGAAGCAAGAAGCGAGAAAGGGCCTTAGTTAAAAGGAACCTTCAAGCATGGGTAACATATCTTTCTAGTGCCAAAACCGGTGCTTGGGGCCCATTTTTTTTATTATGTCTAAGGGGTGTGCTTTGAATTCTCACTAATTCTCTCTCTCTCTCTCTCTCTCTCTCTCTCTCTCTCTCTCTTTATGTGAGAACCACACCATGCAAAGACTTATTTGATTTGGTTAGCTTCTTGATATTTGGTCAAGAGCGGAATGGCAGAAGATTGTATGAAAAACATCCAAGTATCATAGAGAATAGCCAGCACAAATGCATCAAATCCCCTTGAGGTCACACCCTTTTCAATCCATTTGAATCTTTTCTTGGTTCGAAGAGTACTAAGTCACCAATTCATTAATAGGTTTACTTAGAAAAAGGGACAGTACATTTCCAAAACAAGGGAGACCATAGAGTTGCATGAATAAATGGGTGACATGGAATCATTTCCTATTTTATCAAAAGAAACCATATCTTAGCATCAACATTAAAAGTCAAAGGTAAAAACCAAACATTAGCAATCAACACCATTATGGTATTCTCCACCATCATGAACACTTATTTGATGATGAGTGAGATTTATTCAAATGAAATGTAATAGAGAAAGAAATAGTAAAAAATGTTAACAATGGTGTAAAACAAAAACAAGTAAAGATGAAGAATGTGCAAAACAAAAAAGTTAAAGGAACTGAGGGCCTTAGAATGGTTAGCATTGGTGGCCATCTCCCCCATGACTAAGTTGGAAGGAGGAGATCCGAAATAATGAGCAAAGTTGTTCATTAATAGAGGTAGTGTTAGTACTGGCCATTTTAAGCTCATGGAAGGGTTTGGTTTGCTAGATGTTGACCAATAATTTCTTATTCGGGCTTTTAGGTTTATAGATCATCATGGCCCATGAATGATATAAGGTCCTTCCCACAACGTTTGAAATTTAGTTCGTTGTGGCACATGTATGGGATTCCAATAAAGAACCTTATCTCCTGGTTGGTATTTAACTTTTCTAATTTTTTGGTCATGATGTTGCGTGTTGAAGGCCTTGTGTAGTTCATTGAATGACAGGGCATTTAATCAGTTCTCATCTAGCAAGTTAAGGTTTATTAATTGTTCTTTTTGTGCTAGACTGAGGTCAAGGTTGAGGTCACATGTTGTAGATAGTGTATGTAGCTTGGCTTGGATAGGAATTGTGGAAAGTTTTCCGTACACTAACTCATAAGGAGAGTAGCCTATAGGGAGTTTCCATGTGGAGCGGTATGCCCAAAGAGCATCATTCAATTTGGTGCTCCAGTCGTGCCTATATTTGCTAATGGTCCATGTCAGTATTCTTGTGATCTCCCTATTAGTGACTTTGGCTTGACCTTTCGCTTGAGGATGATATCGTGTAATCAGTTTGTGCTCAACTCCTAAGCATTGCATCAACTTCTGGAAAGTCGCACCTATAAAATGTGTACCATTGTCAGAAATAAGTGCACAAGGCACACCAAACCTATTTACGATTTGTTGTTGAATAAATCATGCAGCAATAGATGATGTACAATCTATAATAGTAGCTACTTGTACTCACTTTGTAAAATAGTCAATAGTAATGACAATGTAGGCTTTTCCATTGGACATTAGTGTAATAGGTCCCATAAAATCAATTCCCCATATGTCAAAGGGTTCTAAGGGTTGAATCCATTGTTGCAAACCCTCCATTCTAGTAGTCACTCCCCCATCATGTTGGCGGTGCTCACAAGATTGGACGAAATGATGTGTGTCCCAGAACAATGTAGGTCAATAACATCCTATAAGCAAGATTTTAATGGTTGTTCGTCTCCTAGCGTAATGACTCCCACAAGGGCCCTCATGAGCATCTTGGAGAACTCGCAATTGATCTACATCGGGAACACACCATTGGATCAAGCCATTGGAACACACCATTGGACCAAGCTATTGGAACATACTTTATAAAGTTGTTCATTAATTTTCATGAAATATTTAGCTCGGTGAAGAAACTTTTGTTTCTTTTTAGCATCTAACCCTTGTGGTGTTTCTTGTGTGAGGAGATAGGCAAGAATGCCACTATATCAATTTGTCTCTATGGTTAATTGATTTTTTATTACACCTGCAAAGAGGAGTTCATCAAGGAAATGGTCAAAAATTGGATACTCATCCTCTTTGTTGTCCCATCGTAATCGAGATAAATGATCAGCAACAACATTCTCGGTGCCTTTACAGTCGATCATTGTAAGATTGAACTCTTGTAAGATCACGAGCATCGTATAATGTGAGGGCTCACTATTGGTTTATTTATTAGGACTCGATCTGTATGTACAAATATCTTATAGCCCAATACATAGTGCCTGAATTTTTCTAGTGCAAACACCATAGTCATTAGTTCTTTTTCTGTTGTGGTGTAATTGAGTTGTGCACCAACAATACTTCAACTTGCACAGTGAATGTAATAGGGTCATTTCTGATCATCTAACTATGTAAGTACAACTTCTAAAGCAAAGTTGGATGCGTCAGTCATTATGTGGAATGGTCTGGACTAATCAGGAGCTTATAGAATAGGTGTTTCTACGAGCTTTTGTTTCAAATTTTGAAGAGCTAGCTCACATTCTTTGGTCCATTCAAAAGGTACATCCTTCTTCATTAGTTCTACCAAAGGTTTTACAATCCTTGAAAATTTCTCAATGAAGTGTCTATAATAGCCAGTATGTCTAAGGAATGATTAGATGTCTTTTACAGTTTCAGGTTGCCGAGTGATTTCTTGGATGACCTTAATCTTTTTAGGATCTACCACTATCCTAGTTTGTGAAATCTTATGCCCTAATACAACGCCTTCTTGGACCATTAAATGGCTTTTTTTCCAATTGAGCCTTAAGTTGGTTTCAAGACATCGTTTCAGTACTTGCTCTAATCGGTCCAATGCTTGTTCGAAGTCTACTTCGTAGGTGGAGAAATCGTCCATAAAGACCTCCACACCATTTCCTATTTGCTACTGAAATATGCTTAGAACTAAACGTTGAAATGTTGCTGGGGCATTGCATAAGCCAAACGACATCTATTTATATGAAAATGTCCCCTAAGGACTTGTGAATGTAGTATTGGCTTGGTCTTCTGGCACTATTTGAATTTGATTGTATCCACTGTAACCATCCAGAAAACTATAGTAGCAATGCCTTGCAATGGTGTCTAAGGCTTGGTCGACGAATGGTAATGGGAAGTGGTCTTTGAATGTTGCCATGTTTAATAGCCTAAAGTCTACACACACCCTCCATTTACATCCCTTTTTAGGCATAATGACTAAGGGGCTAACCCATTTACTATCAGCAATGGGGTAGATGAACCTAGCTTTTAGAAGTTGTTCAATCTCTTCTTTAACCACTTGCTTAAGCTTTGGGTTCAATTGCCTTTGTGGTTGTCGTCCAGGTTTCATGGAGTGGTTAGTATAAATTCTATGTTGGCATATCCTAGGATCTATTTTTGTTAATTCGGAATATGACCAAGAAAAGGCTTTTGACCATTTGTTTACCATTTTCAATAGTCTTTCTTGTTGTTAAGGAGTGAGCTTAGCGTTGATGATTACTGATTTTCCATTCTTGAGAAATGTGTACTCCATACCAGTGGGTAACAGTTTTAACTCAATGGGCTCTTACTTGAACTCATCAGGGATTTCCAACTTCCCGCAGTTGATATTTTCGATGTTAGGAATTGGAAGTTGGTAATGGACTTGCTCTAATGTATCTATGCTATCGATGTAGGTGCAAGTCAAGCTCTCAGTTGGTTCCATGCATATATTTGAGTTGCTCTCTTGGTTAGTTGTCAGCCACTGGGTGCCTTCCTATCTTGTCATTGTTGCATACAAGCATCTTTGTATGTTGGTTATTTGTGCACACTGGTTGCATGCATGCAATGTTAAATGTTGTACAAACTAGGCCTTCTACACACAATTGCATCCTGTGTCACTGTATGCGATGCATGGAACTTTCTTCTTCTCGATCTTTCCAAACATATTTTCCTTTGATATTTCTAGGGAAAGATCACGTATTCCTAGGCATGTGTCAATTGTACTTAGCCATGCTCTTCCCATAATGATTGGGAAGTCCCCCTTATAGTTGTTGACTTGAATCACTAGGAAATCGGCTGGATACGACCATCCAAAAATAGTGGTGACAATGTCCTTCACTAGTCCTAATGGGACAATGATGGACTGGTCAGCGAGCTCTAAATAAATGTTAATCTTTTTTAATGGAGGTAGGTTCTAGGCTTTATACATTTCTTGAGAGATTAATTTAATACCAAAACTTGAATCCAAATGAGCTTTGCAAGGCTCTTTCCCAGTGATTTGCAAATATATAAGAGGACTTCCAGGATTAGAGAATTTCCTAGGAAGACAACCAACTTTAATCCAATTGGTAATGTCATGAGTCAACATGACTGTGTGCGTTAAGTGTGGTCTTTGGTTTGAAGGAAGCTCCAAAGATTCAAATGACAATAAGGCCTTTGGAGAATCAGCTGCTTATGGTTGCAAGGACTTGGTTGGACTGTTGGTTCTAAAGAAGGGTCTCTTCTTTGTGCGGTTGTCTAAACCAACAATAGGTTGAGGGTTGACAGCCCTTGTAGCGTTACGTTGCTGTGGCTGGGCAGGGAGCTGACCCTGCATAGTTGGAGCAGGTGGTAATGGAGCTAAGGGTGGAAGAGGTGCAGTCGAATGAGAAGGATAGTATGTTTGTGAAACATCTCCCTTAGGAGAAGGAGTTCTATAGTACTTGTGGGTTTGGTAGTGAGGTTGAGGAGTGACGTGACTAGTGGAGTCACGTGGAGAGATCGACTATTGCATGTAGTATCTATATGGGTTAGGTTGATGGTAAGGGTATTCTTGACGTGGTGGAGGCATTCCCCATGATTGTGGGTGTTGCCACTATTGATATTGCTCATTTGGTCATGGTGGAGTTCCACTTGTATAATACATCAAGGGTTGGTAGAACTGCCTTGGGTTACCTTGAGGATAAGGTAACCTTCGGGGTGTTTGCCATCTGTTTAATCGTGGGTTTAGTGCATACACCCCAGACTCCTGCAAATGTGAGATCACTGGGTAACATCCCTTAGGATGGTCATATTGGCATATCTCACATCCACCATCATTGTTTATATTTGAATCCACAACCTCTTCAATGATGGCAACTTTGCCCTTACCTTTGTTACGTGCATATTTAGCTTCTTTCTTTTTTCTCCTTTCTCGGTCACTACCTTGCTCTCTAGACTCCTCTACTATTTTGAGAACAGTTTGGAATTTATTATCTAGAGAGTCCAACATTTGATCTACCTTTGCCGATACTTCTGATGCAAATTTTTGAATGGGCAAAGTTTTCCTATTCATCATTTCTTCAAGTGGTGACTCTTCTTCATCCTCAAAAAATCTAACTTCCTTCTTTCAGAGGGAAGGATCTCTATTGTCCTCTTCAATACTTTCTCTTTTCCTTAACTCACCTTCCTTCTTGGCAACTTGCTCCAACAATCTCTGTACTTGATGGGCTCTAAGCTCGAAGAGTCTTCCTTGGGCATAAGTCCCAAGGGTTCTTTACGTTTCGTGCCTAAGCCCATCTACAAGATGGTGTAGTTGTTTCATGGCCAAGGCAGTGATGTAATAATGCGTAGTATTGGCCCATGACAGCATCCAAGGGTTTGTGTCCTCCTTGTTTCCATCCCTAGATTTGCTTACATAGGTTGGACACTCGGGAGTACGTCTGATACTTATCATTGAATAGTTCTAACATGGTACTCCATCTACAAATGGATTCTAGTTCTAAGGATTAGTACTAGCTTTTCGCTTCTTTGATCAGTGTCCGTGGAAACAACTTTAGTTTTTGCCATTCGTTTTCTATGTTTTGCAAGGCACATGCCTCATAGAATGCCTATAGATGATTTTGAGGCTTAGTGTTGTATCCCCCTTCAAATTTTGGGATATTGTTCATATCTAATCTTTTGATCCTACTATCATTTTGGTGCCTTGTTGGGATCCTAACGACCTCAGTTATATTTAGCATACTTCGGGTAGTAAGTAGGGGTTCATTGTGATCATATCCTCTATGGTGTCTGATGAGTGGCGAGGTACCCCTACACTCAACCATACGAATACGAGCGTGTATGCACGATCCGGTTGAACTCTGCAGATGGACTAGTTGTGGCACCTAGACAGTTAGCCTTAGGTCGCAGTTCGCTGTCTTCCCACCTGGACTAGTTATTAGCTTTGTCACGTATGGTTTAGTCCAGATGAGGTGTATGATGTGTTCCTAATTCTAACGCTACTCCTGAAGGCAGTGGAATGTAAAATTAACTAAGCTAAGCTAGGAGGAAACAGTAAGGAAATCTAATCTAGCCTAAGTGCAATGAGCATCCACCCTTAATCATCCGTACACATCCTGAACTTCGTGCACGACTACCACTGGGATCACCAAGTGCAAATCCTAGGTACACTACTGGGTTACCAAGTAGTCACACTTAAATGCTCGTGATTAAATCGTACTCATTCCGCATTATTAGGAGATAAGGGTGAAGAGAGATTAATTATATAGGAAAGAAATTAAACACTCAATAGTAATTAAATCCTATTTAGCTTAGTCCACATGCTGCAAGGTTTATCAGAAAGTTCATCTTTATTGCCGCACGCAAGTATGTGCTCAGGTACAATTCGCTCGAATAGAGATCCGTTCACTTTGAGACTCCTACTACGGGCACATGGAAATTATTCTATCTCTGGGGTGATCAATCCGCCAGAGCTTCACTACTTTATGCCTATGATTTCAATGAGGGGAGTGCTGCCTCTTATTTATAGATATGGCGGCGGACAGCGATATCGCATACGCGATATTGCAGGGGATATCGCGGCTCATGCGAATCACGTCTCATCAGTGTCTATGATGCCTATGTTGTTCCCTACTCTCCCTCCTTTCATGATGTGTTTCTCTAGAATGCCCTCATCCCCTTTCTCGACTATTTTATCTATTATTCCTATTTTGCCTACCATTATCCTCAAGATCTTTCCCTTTGTGGTTGCATTCCAATCTTGAATGAGAGGGGGAAGGAGATGATAAAGGTGAAGAGGAAGGAGGATTGGCACCATGATGGTGCATGCTACCTTATCTTCGGTGGTCATGGCCTCAATCATGATTATGACCAAAATGTCAATCTTTGTCATGCATTTGTGTTCCTTTTTTGGACCCTTTGTGTTCATCAATACCAGAATATAGGTTATGGATAGTTGAGTGAAGATTCTGATACACAACCCCTGGACCGAAGTCAATGAGAGGAACATTGTTATGTGGAAAACCTCCTAAGGTAGGTCCACCACCCTCATCTTCACTTAGGATATACAAAACATCTTGAGACCACTTCCCCTTCATAGATTTATAATGGTTCTCTTGTTGTAAGTCCCTTTGGCATTGTGCCTCCATGGGTCGATACTCTCTCGAGTCATGTTCATGCACAACGTACTCTGCTTGTAAGTGTTGCATACTAATTCATGTGAGAGCATAAAGAAGCATGCTTGGGACTGAGCGATCAGGAGGTAAACACTATGTTACCTTCTAAATCACTCCAACATAGTTGTTCATCCTCGTGGAGGATAAAGGTAAAGTTTGATATATACTCATCAGGATGAGCGTATACCACACAAAACTGTTGGGGCACTGGCAGGTCATCATGTGTACTATGCCTCTAACTATTCATTGTGTCAAACCTAGGTAGTGAAGCACTCTCGTAAGAAGAAGGAGACATGATTAATTCTTTAGTGTGCAATACTCTCTTTTCTATAATTGTAGGATAACCAACCCTAAGGGTTCGTTCCAACGATGAGAAGATTCCTAAGTTCTAATTAGCGCATAAACAACAAAGTCCTTGGCAACAATGCCAATGATGAGCGGTGAGGTACCCATACGTTCAACCATACGAATACGAGTGTTACACGTGATTTGGTCAAACTCCAAGGACTAAGTGCTTATGTGCCTTCACAGAACAAGGATGGGTTAGGCAATCATTATCTTCCCAAGCTTACTCGTATGGCATGATTGTATGGTTAATTAAACTTGAGGTATATGATTTTTATGCTTTTTATCTTTTATGTCCTAGTCCTAAAAAGGGAGAAATGAAATAATTAAGTAACTAATTTAATTTAACTAATTAGCTAGGTTCTATCTAGTCCTAACACCAGCATCTATTCTCGCTCTTTGTACACATCCTAAACTAGTGTAACACTACTGGGATTACCAAACACTAGTTGTTACTAGGTTACCAAGTGTTCCATGTATGCTCAAAGTGGTCGTACTATGTGTGCTTACTTGTTGAAAATTAACAAATCAATTAAAGCAACATCAATTAACTAATGAAAGCATTAAATAACTGTAAATAACATTAAATGTAGGGAATAAGCTATTCAGAATGTTGCAAGGTTTATCACAAAGTTCATCTTTATTTCTGGACATAAGGTATGCTTAGGTACACAATGCTCAAATAAAGATCCGTTCGCTTTATGACTCCTATTGTGGGCACTCAAAAATAATTTTAACTCTGGAAAGGGAAAACTATAAGATTTTGGTTAAGGGACTAAGAAACTAATTGCCAAACCAAGTGCGCTTGCCTCTTATTTATAGGCGCCGAGGCAAGTCCTGATATCAGATGTCCAATATCGCTTGGTAGGCTCTGATATCATAGAACGGATATCGTGGATTTGATATTGTGGTCCCAATATCGTGGCTCATCAATAACCCTCTTCATGGAGGAGGTATGATGAGATGCGATATGCACAAGCTACAATATCGCGTACGCGATATCGCGGCCGCTGTGATATTGCATCCCCTGCGATATCGCGTACATGATATCACGTCATCCCCTGCAATATCGTGTACACGATATCGCGGTCCATCGCCAAATCTATAAATAAGAGGCGGCACTCCCCTAATTTGCATATAGAGGTTAGAAGTAGCGAAGCTCTGGCAGATTGATCACCCCAGAGATAAAATATTTTCCATGTGCCCGTAGTAGGAGTCCCCTCAGTGAACGGTTCTTTATTTAAGCAGCTTTGTACCTGAACGCAAGTTGTGAACGGCAATAAAGACGAGCTTTGTGGATAAACCTTGCAGTACATGGATAGGTTTATTTAATGTTATTTATTGCTTTCCTAGTAGCGCGGCATGAGTACGACTTGGTTACGAGCATTGACAAATGTGTACAGCTAACCAAGGAATCGGCTACTCATCGCGATTAGATTCTCTCACCCTTATCTCCTAGAATGTGGGACAAGTACGACTTGATTACGAGCATCTACGGATGTGTACGGCTAGTCAAGGAATCGGCTGCTCATCATGTTTAGGCTAGTTAAGTGCCTCAGTACGACCACTTCGAGCACGTGCGTTACGTGTGGTAATCCCAGTAACGATTAGCGTTTGGTAGCCACAGTTGCACAGTTCAGGGTGTGTACGGTAAGTGGGAACGGATGCTGATGATAGGACTTAGTGCTATAGTTAGAGTTAGTTTTAGTCTCTCAACCCTTCACCCTTTAGCATAGGAGATAAATCTAAAAAGACCAAAAAAAAAATCATATACCTCAGACTTACTTAACCATACATTGTGACAACAACAAGTAAGTCTGGGAAGACAACGATTAATTAGCCCCAAGTGTTCCTTGCGGCGTTAGGCATTTAGTCTGTGGAGTTCGATCGGATCGCGCGTGCTACGCTTGTTTCGTATGGTTGAGTGTAGGGGTACCTCGCCACTCATCAAGGTATGAACAATATGACAAAAATAATCCATAGAAATAAGCACATGGAAAAATGAAGCACAAAGGCATAAAAGGCTAAAGGAACATTTCTGTGACAAGTGAGCATGTATAAGCAAATAAACAAAAAAGAAATCCAAATGCCTAAAGCCTAGATAAACTTCATATCAATGTAGAATCCAAATTGGCAACTTATCTTGGATATCATGGCCCATGTTCACCAAGTGGTGATTAAAAATAAAGACATGTAGATTGAGGATTTGACGAAATACATGGGATTAGCTAACCTTCGTTATGCTAACTTGGCCATGTTAATAGTAGGTGGGCCTAGGAATGAACTTGAACAGTAAGTGGCGACTGTGTATGCATTGTATGAAAAAGAGTTTGCAGATCAGAAGGATGCCTTACAAAAACTACATGTGGCAAACTCTAAATTAAAAGTGGTCAAAGCCAGCTATTAGGGCCAAAAGGATATTGTAGCCAACCTAGCCAAAAGAATGATAGATTATTAAGAGTTGTACAAAATGGCTAGAGCATTTGAAGAAGAAAGAAGACAGTTTGTGGCTTGATATGTAAAAGAAAATCAGATGTTTTTACAACTTCCATGTCCATGGGATGTACCAACTCCATCAAATATCATCCAATTAGCATAGATAGTGCATGACCCTATAATTGAGGAAGAAAAACTTCAGGCGTTGGTTAATGGATACAAATTTTAGAAACTTGATGATAAGGAAAGGAAGCTAATGGAGGAGCCACCACCATTGGGCACTACTTAGGCTACATCGAGCTTCATCAAGTTTGTCTTGTTTTATTATTATGTCATAAACTTGTGTCAAATTTTGTAAAATACCATTGTAGCATTTAGTGTCTTTTATATAGTCAATTAGTCCTAAATAGTCGAATCTACCTCCCAATTTTGTCAGGGACTCTATCCTCATTTTTTTTAACTTAAGGATGAGTTTCTAATTAATCTTGGGGGTATGATAAGGTCAATTTTTCATCACAAATGATATTTTATCAATGATGTCATTTATTCGATATCGTAGCACTTGCTATGTTATCGTTAATATGATATCTAAGGGTATGCACAACCCTATAAATATGACACTTGGGTGCATAATCCACATAACTTTCAATCCACTTATAACATAACTCTTGTAGTTTTGTTTCGTGCACTCAGGCTTAGCGATTAGAAGTGTGAATGCTCGTACTGTAGTGTGACTTAGTGAATGACATCTTTGTTCAAACATCTTGTACTTGGGCAGAAGTGTGACTGACAATAAACATTGAGCTATTTCATACTATTGCAACATTCTCCTAGTTTTCTGTTTTACTTAGAATAATATTTCTTGTTTTCTAGCTTAATGATTTACTTTTCCAAAGTACACTTTACTTTTACTATTATTAGTGTGTGGAATAGATACAATTGATTTCAAGTGTAGAGTGTGATCATTTGGTAACCTAATAGTATTATCACTTAGTTCACCTAGTAGCGAGGTACTTAGTAGTCCTAATAATGATTACATAGGCCCAAGACGTGTATGAAAAATTAGGAACTAATATCTATCACTTTAGGCTAGGATATCTTTGTTACTTGTTTTACTTAGACTTAGAAATTATTTTCATTTTCACTATCTTGCTAGGAGTCATAATGGCCAGTCAACATTAAATATCATATACCTTATAGTAAGCTAAACTATATGATTAGACTTCACTTGCTCCACATGGGAAAACAACGATCATAGACTTAAACCAATTGCTATCATATTAACATTAACTCATCCACAGATTATGATCAAGTTGTGCGTGAATGCTTGTGAATTGTATGATTGGGTGTTGGATTGCTCCACTACTCATTATTAGGTGACAGGTTTGATTCCATTATGTAGCATTGAGTTATAAATTTAAAAAAAAAAATCACTTCAAGGAATTTTGATACTAGTCCAATAAATCCAAGGGGTCTTAGTGGACATAAGTAAAAAATCTCAATTTCAATTTTAGAAAATATTAACGTGAAAATAAAATCATAATAAGCTTAGAAAATTATTAAAGAGAAAGTTTAAGGTAGATGGAAAAATGAGACCTAAATACAAAAAAAAATTAGTTTTTTTAAACTATAAAAACATTAGAGGTGGTAACTATTCTACTTTTATTAAGGCTCTTATAGAGAAAGTAAACATTAGCAACTAAATATGCATGTATATTCATGAGTGATTCCCACTTGCTCAACAAACAGAATCAAGAAAGATGGAAATGATACTAAAACTGAAATTGGATTTTTACTTAGATACATTTTGTAAAAAAGCAAAAAAAAAAAAAAAGCATATGAGGGAGTAATTTCATATTTTTTAATCATCATCATCATTATAGCCTTATCCCAACAAAATGGGATGGACACATGTTAATGACTATAGAATGTAAGGTCATGATATATGATGAGCAGGGGTGTTGGAACCTGAAATAAGTAAAATATAGGTACAACCCAAGATATATAGTCCAATTAGAATTTTATATAACTTAGCATTGCTCATCAAAATCGAATTTAATGAGCAACAGGGAGTCCTTACACCCAACCATATGAATCACAAGCATGCACAGGTCAAGTTGCATGGACTTAGTTACCTAAGTGGTTGATATTCCTAAATAGTAAATTATGTGGTTGTAATTCCTTGTCTTCCCAATCCATACTTGTGTTAATCTGTGCATATGGTTAAGTGTGGTTGAGCCATGAGATGTTCATTTTTGTGATTTTATTATTATTTTTCTAATTGCTAGATGATTGAATAAAGAGAAATTTAATTAATTGAACTAATTAACTAATTAACTATTTTAGCCTAATGTGCACATTGATGTGATATTGCAATTGCTTAGCCTAATGTGCAATATCAATCCCACTTGTTGTACACATCTTGAACTTATATTAGTGCTACTGGGTTACCAAGTGTCTACTATTGGGCATAACAAGTATCCACTATTGGGATCACCAAACATTAATACGTTATGCTCAAAGTGGTTATACTCATGTATTTGTAATTAATAACATTAATTAATTACTCAATAACGAGCATGTAAAATGCATGTAAAGTAAAGTACTGAAAATAGAATCATGCTAGTCTAATCTAAGTGTTACAATGGATAGAGGAAGTCTCAATTTTATTGTTGCTCATGTGAATGTGTCGAGGTACATAGACACTCAAACAAAATTTTGTACAATATCTTCAATCCATATTGTGGGCACTTAGAGGAAAAATATTATAACTTCTGTAGAAGAAAACTATAAGAATTTATCTAAGGCTATGATTAAAAAGTGCTAAATACAACAAGGATGCATCGATGCAACTAGGGCTTCCAAATCAAGCATCTTACCACTAGGCTAACAACTCATTGTTAACAATAGATATGATTGGGAGAGGGGATGTTAGAACCTTAAATAATTAAAACATAGGTACACCCTAAGATTTATGTAAGTTTATAACCTAGTGCTACATGGTAGAATTGAACCTGTGACCTAGGGTTACCAATCCAAGACCTGTACCACTAGGCTAAAACCTCATTGTTAACATAATATATGATGAGAGCAAAGTGATAATGTTCCCATTTGATATCTTCTAAAGGGACTCTCTTCCCTTGAACATGACGCTTAAAAAATTTAATGGACTTTACTTAACTATTGTGATGTATTGGTGCAAGATCTTAGACAAACGAAAAGAGGTTAGGATGGACTAAAAAAAGGTGTTGCATCAAGAAATTTGCTAAACCTTGATAAAGCCATCATTGGGTAAACCATATCATGCAACTTGCTATTTCAATAGTATATAACTAGAAAGCTATATATCTATGTTTGGACATGTGTCTCTATTAATAAGTGTGATAAGGAATTAATAGTTTGAGAAGGCATGAGGTTTGGAACTTGAAAGTTTTTTAAATACTATTTACCCGTATGACATATAGTCAATATAGAACTTCATAACTTGAAGCATCCAAATTAAAACTATTACCACTAGACTAACACCTCATTGTAAAGGGCATGCATCCATGTTCAAAGGTAGACCTTATTGAATTAATTAATAAAATTTAATAAATCTTTATTATTTGATAGGAAATATATGTATTCATGTGAGAAGGTTAACCTTTGTTAAAGCAATTTTCTTGAGGAATAATCACATGTGATTGGAAAAGTATGTACACATGTTTGAACATAAACCTTTCATATATGACTCAAGGACAAATCTTAAAACACCAAACATAACTAACGTTCAAATAGTATAATGTTAAAAAGTGGTAGTAGTATTTAGGCATTTCTTTTTCAAATTGGTTTTTTTTTTTGCAATACTTTATTTCTCAAGGGATCTTAAATATCGTATGTGTGCCTAATACACTATTCATAATAAGTGTGTATTTATACCCTATTATACAGTTGTGAAACTTGAGGATCATGAACTAGTTTTATTATACATTTCTGAAACTTGGGATCACACAAAATGGAGATGAATGAAATATGTTAAAAAAAATTTATGCAAGAATTCATAATAAAATTTCAAACTCTATATAATATTTTGTTAGTAGAAGTAAACATATTTCTTGTATAAATGTAGAATTTGCAACTCTTCATTAGGTTATTAGATTTTATTAAAAGATTCTTCATAGACCTAAAGTACACTATTACACATAAGTTTATAATACTACCAAGAAAAAATGATGATTTCATGACTAGAATTTACTTTAAAAATGGAACATTTAAGGCAAAGTTTTAAATGTGAAGTCCAAAGAGCTAAAAAAATAATACCAAAAAAAAACCCTTAAATAGCATGTGGGAACATGCTACACAAACATTCCATTCCCATGGTTAGACTTTGTGTGAAAAAGACCAAAGTGATTACATTAATCATGGAGCATGTATGTTACTTTGTTTGGTTTATCATAATTTGCATCTTCATATAAATTCAAAATTAGGGTTTACTACTTAAAGTGATGGTAAGATGCTTGTTTTTCAAGTTGCAAGATTTATGTTTGAGCCTAAGAGCTATAAAGTTCTAATTTGACTATATATCTTGGGGTGTACATATATTACAATAATTTCATGTTCCAGCATACATAATTTGCATCTTTATATCAAATTCAAATTTAGGAGGGGGGAGGGGGTGTTAGATCCAAAAAAATAAATATATTAAAAAATCAAATTCAGAGTACAAAAGTAGAGAAGTAGAGGAGAAACTCCAAAATAACAAAAAGAAAAGGCCCAAAAATTTTGGGGATGCCTTTTTAGATTTTCATCCTTGCAACCAATCTTGAAAAAACTCCCCTTTGGGGTAGGAAAATGATCAGACCTTGCCCATCCACCAACCCTCCTACCCCTCATTTAGTTATTTTTATATAAAATTTAAGATTGAGCACTTCAGCATTTTTAATTTTTACTTATTAGGAAATGATGTAGAAAAACATTCTAGGAAAGGATATGAAACTTTTCCAATTCTAATAACAATGGTAAACTTTTTAACATACATTAAGGAATGATAACAAAAATTTTCCAATTCTAACAACACTAATAAAAAAAGCTTGGTGGCCTTTACTGGGGAAGGAAAGGAATGGGAACATGTGAGAGATGTCCTAGGGTGGTGGTTCTCTTGGGCTCTCCCCATGGTTTGGGGGCCATGGAACACTCTGAGACACCCTTGGGTGATTCTCAAGTGTTAGAAAACCCGTCCTAGCTTGGTGGTACCAAGTCAGCAACAAGACACCCTCCTGTTGTAACTCTCTCTAAGTTCTCTTCATACTACCCTCATGTGGAGAACTACATAGCCTTGATTCTATGGTGGTTGTAGATATGTATGTAGTGAGGATTGGATAGTTTTGATGCAGTGCCAAGCCACACCTTGTACCAAATCATGATGGATTTGGGGGAGAGGCACCACCCCTTATAGATGCATTGTTTCCCCTTCCACCAATGTTGTCTACAAGGTTGCTTGTGTGCTTGTTTACAAGGTCCTTGTTTGGAGTTAGTTATCCTTCTTCAGGTGCATTTGCATACACATATTAAGAAGTTGTGTTGCTACTTGCACTCTCTCTTGGGTTTCTTGCTTGTTAGAGGTGTATTCCCCAAGTCTTCTACCCCAGATCCATTGGATCTTAGTGAATCCCTTGGGGTGCTAGACAATGTCAAGCAACGTTCTTACAGATGGTATTAGAGCATTTTTGAAATCATGTTACAATATGCATGTGCTCTTTGGTTGTGTTACTCCATTGAGATTGTTCTATTAATGGTCCCTTTGGATTGATACCTAGGTGATCTAGGATCATATCCTTATGTATTCTTGAAGAGTTTCCTTAAGGTAATATTTTTACGCTCTTTGTGAGGGGACTAATGTTACATTGTGAGCAACTGATGTATGTTGTTCTCTAAGAGGATGTATACGATTGCGTTGTGGTATTGTTCTCCACTTGTTTACTTGTGGTTGGACTAGTTGTGGTTTCACTTGATATGGTAGAGGAGATTTCTATTGGCAACTCATAAATTATTGTTTCTTGAGGAGTTCTTATCTCTTATCTCCAACGATTCATTTGGGATGAATCGGACCTAGTCTCTACTTTAGTTTCCATCCAAATGACATGCATCGAGATGGCATTGATTAAATTGTGCAAGATGCGATATCCTTGCACTCCCACTCATCCTAGATACAATGAGTATGGGAATTACAAATTGGAACATGTTGGTTCCCAGGTACCTCAGGATGGAGGGCCTCCAAACATGTGCTTTTGGCGAGCCTTGTTTTGGGTGGATTAAGACTATTGTTGGTAGACTTCATACATTCGTGTTTGCGTTTGTATGTTTGTCTAGTTGTGTATGCATGTCTTCTTGGCTGTGTATTCAAATTCTACATGTGTGTTACCTTTGTTGTGTCTATCGTTCATAAACACAAGGCTTTGTGTTCTACATGGTGTGATGATTTGTTGTTGGGATTGTTGAGGATGCATTGAAGGCATTTTATGCCATCCCAAGGACAAATGTTTGTGGTCCTTGTTTTTGACCATTTCTTGTGCTTGAGGCATGATTGCCCTTGTTGCTGACCTTTCGTGAGTTGTGCCCCCTTATTTGAGCTGGTTGTGTTACCCTTGGGTTTGTGGCATCACTCTTTTGATTAGTGACATTTCTTTGGGCACTTTGATTCGAAGACTTCTGGTGTGGATCATCCTATTGTTGGTTCTTGTTGAGACCACACCTTTTTTGATGAGAATCTTTCTTGTGGATGCATCCTCTTTGATGTTACTTGTCATAGTGAGAATAGGTTTTATGGAGACCTATTATTGGCTAGACCTTGGTCTTCCACCTTATTTTTGAGTTGAGATAACGATTCTCTATTGCCCATCCTCTTATAAATGTGTTGAGATTTTGATCATGGTTGGAACTAGTGTCAGTGGCTGGGAATGTTTGTTGTATATGAATCTTGGAATTTTGAGAGTGTTCTAGCTCTCTTTGGGTGTGCCTCATGATGAATCCATTTGTGTGAGTGTATCTAATTAACCCATCAACATTTTGCATGATCGATCTCTATGCATGTTGCTGAGGTCTTGCTCAGTATGATGTTGCGAGAGTGATATTTTTCTATTATATTATCATGCTTGATGGTTGTATATGAGGCCAATGTGCTAATCATGTTCCTACTAACTTCTCTATTTTTGAGCTATTGTCTTAATCTTTGCAGGCAGCATAGGTACAAAGATGTAGCCAGTGGTGACCTTAGTTGATTCTGTGAGCAGTATGTCTATGGGGAAGATGTGTGCTCTTGAGGCCTTCATGAATTGATTATTTGGTCTTAGAATGCCAACATTGGGTTGTGGATTTATCAGTACCTTGGCTATGATGAATTAATAGGTACATCATGATTTGTTTGCCTCTCTGTGTTGGGTGAGCACTAACAAAGGATGGTGATCCATCCTAGACCCTACAAATATTGGGTTAGTAGATGGAATAAAATGGTATCCTTGGCCATGCCGAATATTGATGGCCTAGGAGTGGCCAATGCCTTGAGGTCCCACTGTGGGAGGTAGTGGATACTTAGTTGGCATGTTCCGTTATTCGATCGTTGTGCTCATGTCTCGAATCATTTTCATTCGATGGCAATCATGTAGTGAGTTTAGTGCGATGGTTGTTCATGTATGTGTAGAGATAGTTGTGTAGTGGATGCAGTGTAATAGATGATCATGTACATTCTGTGACAGAGACAGTTTTTTCTCAAAACAACAAGGTGCTTTCTTGGTATGCTCTTAGTGGCCTAAACCTTTCAGCTTAGGATGGGATTGGGTAGTTCATCGCATAGTCTTCTAAGGCTAGGTAGCATTTCTAAATACCATGTATTATGCTCACTAAATGTATTCCTATCCTCAAGTGTGTGAGATTGTAATGTAACCTTGTGATATTCTTAGTTTTGATAGTTTATTCACACAAAAGTGCTAGATGTTATTGCCCTATCTGAGTTAGTTGCCTCCTTGTTGTAGGGCTATGCCACACCTTGTGACAAGGCCAAGCTTGATGTATGGTGTTTTCTTGGTGTTTGTTTTTGAAGTGCCTTCTCTATATGTTGTAAGCAGCCTTTATGCCTTGATGTTTAATTCTGCTAAAAACCCCATGGAAAATTCTCTTTGTTGAGATATGATGTTGTAATGAGCAGGCCAGGGCATGTTCTTGCCCAAGGTGCTCTTGAACTGATGCCTTGTGTTCTTGATGATATGGGCATGCCTTGATGGTATGTCCTTCGGTGAACACTCTTGAGATAGGAAAAGTCTTGGGAACACTTCCTCTTGGGTTCCTAGATTGGCAAAAATCTTATCCACAAGTGATCGATGGTGGTATGTACCCTGAAATAAAAAAAAAATTGGTTTGATGTGCTTGATCTTGATAGCGAGGGGTTCACGATGACCATATGAATTGCAATGGTAGACTAAAATTCAAATCAAGGTAATGTTATGATGTCTAGCTGTGGAGTAGAATTGAGTTCTAGGCATTGGCACCTAGATTCCTTCTTCCATGCTGGATGTGATCATGGAGCAGTTTTGCAAATGTTGGAATTGTGGTTCATCCTTTAATAAATGATGTTACATTTATAGAAATTGTGACTTCTCTTGGTGGCCTTGCTTGGTGGGCTTGGATGTGCTTGAAAACACTTGAGCCTATGCTGCCATGATTGTGGGCATCTGGTGCTTTGTGGATGATGGTGTGCTCTTGTGATCGGTTACTTCTGGTGCTTCTGAGGACTATGATGTGCTTGCTTGGGACTTATTGGTGCTTTTGTTGACTATGGTGTGATTTCATGACTTGGGACTCATTGTGCCTAGCAAGCTATGGTGTCTTACTGAATCTCCTCCTTGTACCCTATTCCTTGTGTACACTAATGTATTACACCATCTCTCCCTAATGTATTGTACCATTTCTTTGGTGTATTGTTAATTCATGTTAGTGTCCTCACCTCTCTGGTGGTATAGTAGGGTTGAGCACTATATTACTTGGTAATTCTCTAATCCTATGAGGGGTCATTCTCCATTCTGATGGATGCCCTCTTCATTTCCTAAAATAATAAGGTAGGTGGTATCAAGATAGTTGTTCCTTGGTTGGGATCTAGAAGAGGTTGATGTCTGGGACTTGTTCCTAGCAATGGTCCCATGTTCACAAACTCTTGGGGCTTGATTTTAGAGACAGAATGTTATTACCTTGGTGAAATTCATGGAACCTCCTTTGTTAGGCCATGTTGTTGATGTAGCCTAAATGTATATATCTCCCTTCTTGTAAGCAAGACATGATCTTATGTACTTTCTCTCAACTTTGGGGCTCTAGAGGGACTTCTTTGTTGGGGTTCTCTGGTAGACCACCCTTATTGTAAACCCTTCAGGGATGAATCGTGTATTGTTTTGAGTTGTAGTTGATGTTGGTGAAGCCCATTCTTTGCAAAACTATCTTGAGGACATAGTCCTCTTATGGGAAAAATGTTCTTGTTGACTTGTGTTTGTTGTTTGGGTTGAATGGCAATAGGCAATGGTGTGGCCTTATGTATCACAATTGTTGTAAATGGGCTTGACTGGGATGCATGAAACAAAAACCCAGATCTCCTAAGATGAAACAAAAATCCCTCTTGATAAAATGTTTTAAGGGATAAACTCTTTTGCTTCTCAAGTTGTTCCTAAGGTGGAATCAAATCTAGGTAAGACTTGTAAGTCCATGTCTTCCCTTAGCTAGTAAAAGTTGGACATTAGGATTTTGTTGGCTATGTGGACTACTTGGGTGTGTATCATGGGTAAGGTGCAACTAGGCTGTTGTACTTGCCTATGGAAGAAACCTCCCAAAGAGGATCTTTTCTTTAGGTTCGAAAATCCAATGACAGGTGATGAGTGGCAAGGTACCCCTACACTCAACCATATGAATACGAGCCTTCACGCATGATCCGGTCGAACTCCGTGGACAGGCTAGTTGTGGTATCTAGATAGTTACGCGTTGATTGCAGTTCGTTGTCTTCCCACCTGGACTAGTATTTTCTTTGTCACGTATGGCTTAGTCCAGAGTGAGGCGTATGATGTGATCCTAAAT
>MNCI01001014.1:6035-26796 GCA_015680685.1 Gnetum montanum
AGGTACATCAATGTTTGAACAAAGATTTGTACACTTCTCACCCCTACTGTGGGCGCTTAGAAAAATTTTCTAACTATTGACAAGAAAAATTGCAAGCACTTTGCTACAATCTAAGTTACAAAAGCCACAAATGCAGCTGACTCATGCATTTATATAGGCGACAATAGACACTGCGTTGACACATACGCATGAATGTGTCAAAACATGCATTGATGAGATCATGTTGATGGGCTTGCATCAACTAGATCGCATTGATGGGATCCCATCAATGAAGCCAAAGAGATGCACTTCATCACCAACTTCTACCCAACAAAAGACTATGTGAATCTAGTATTTCTATAACTTGAATAGTTACTCTACTTTTGATACAGGGTTTAGAAGCAATTTCTAGTATAACATTGGGTAACTAACCCACAATCTTCACTCTACTTTTATCCACTTGGGCAATCTTTTTATTAGATTTTTTAGGAGCCAAACTAAGTGTTTTACATATTAACAATGGCATGATAGTATATGTAGCTCCAGAATTGACTAAAAAATTATGAAGAGTATATGCAACTTCAGAATCAACTAAACAATTATGAAGATACTTGTCCTTTAACTTCATTGCCAAAAGAAAATGAGAAGCTTCCTTATTAAGAGCACAATCATAGCTAGCTTTTATTATCAATGTTAGATACATAGCTTAATTCTGATTCTCCAACTCTCTTTTTACCTTTAATAAGCTCTAAAGCTTTTCTTTGCTAATCTCCAATATGTAATAATTAATATATGCTAATATTTGCCCCAACATGTTTGAGATATTCAATTAAATCATATTTTCCATTTGAATAAAAGCATTTTTTCTTCATCCATTTATTAAAATATTGATTTTTAGTAGTCTACTCTACTTGATCTTCTTTACTTTTATTCTTCTCTCTTCTATTTGGTTCAAAAACCTTTCTCTTAGTAGATGGATCAGAAATGACATTTGGAGGCCTAGAAGTAGTTAATCTTTGTTTTGATTGAAGATTATATCCATTTTCCTCATTATTATTACAATCTTCATTTCATGATATATCTTTTTCAGAACTTAATAGGGAGGAAGTATCACTAGATCCATTGTTAGAAGATTTGCTTGCATAATGAACACTAGATAACTCATTATCCAATTCAATATCAAGAAATTTAAACATAATAAGATCATTTTTATCCTAATATTTTACTAACTTAGTATCTTGATGCTTACTTTCTATTTTTCTTTTCTTCCTTGATTTTAACTTTTGTCAAATATTTTTCTAGTTTCACAACTTTGTTGGATAAATCTCTCATCCACTATCACTTTTTAGATTCTCTGTTTTCTAACTCTTGCTTCATATTAATATGGGATGGACTTGGTAATGCTTTAACTTGATCAAAATCTTGCATAGGAATCATAATTTTCTCTTCTCTTTTTTGAGTTGTGATAATCTCTTCATTGTTCAAGTTCAGTTATTTTTCTAATTGTATAGCTTCACTAAAGTAGTCATTCAATGTTATCAAGTTTGGAGTTCTTGTTAACTAAATTTAAATATTGGGATTCATAGCCTTAAGATAATCATCTCTAATCATTTCATTTGATGGTCTATATTTTCTTTGAAAGAGCCCACAAATTTATTGAAACTTAATACTGAAATCTCTAATTGACTCTTTAACTCCTTGTTTAGCTTGTACTAGTCTATAGTACAGTTGTTGTTAATCTAATTGATTTCCAAACTAGACCAAGGAAAGATTTTTTTATATCATTTCAACGTATGATACTGTTGCTTGGCAAGTTTGAATACCAGATCTGAACCATATTGTTTAAATTTGCTACAAACAATCTACAAGCTTGATCTTGATGTTGAACATTAGCATGAGCTAAAGCTAACTCAAATAAGTGAATGTATTCCTCAGTTAAGTAAGCTTTTCCAAGAATAAAAGGCTTAAGAAAATATTTGTAAACTACCTTAAGAATATTATTGTAGTTTTGAAATCCTAATGGTGTAACTCTTTGCCAAGGATTCACCATCCTATTAGAATTCCTTTTGATTGTCGAACTCTTATATTTCTTTGATCTTATCTTGTAGACTAATAAACCAAACAAAAGGAGTGATTTATTTATCCTTCTAGTCTTTACTTTACTTCTTGTTCCAAACTCAAGAACCTTCTTCTATTCTTCTTTTGATGAATAATTAGTCTTATAATCAATAATTTCTTTGGAACCTTTGAAATCTTCCAAACTATCAGTTTTTTCAGTCATTAACTTGAAAATAGTAGCTAATTTATTAAACCTTCCTAGAAAAAAATACTGTTGGTGTGCTAATAATATTAGGCATATGAACTTAGAGGAAAAATTTTCAAGCCCTCCTTCTAGCATTAAAAGAACTATTGGTGATTGTTTGGGATTGGACCACTAACATCTCCAAACAGGGTTTAGGTGCTTGCTAGTCTCTAGGAACACCAAGGCCTAGATACCTCCAAATAAACTCAATAGGTATGAAACATACTAAATGTGAGTGTGTTTTCTATTACAAATGTTAAAATGGTTAGGTTGTGTATGAAATTGTAATCAGCTGTAACAAAAGAGATTCAGCTAACTCTGTCAAATATTGTGAGTTGTTGAAGATTCTTATTTTGTTCAATCACTGAGTCTATATAGTTCCTATAATACATTACTTGTAACAAATAAAATTTTACAAAAAATTTTGAACACAATTCACCCAATCTACTCCTAATTTCCCCTAGAGAAAAATTTCACATGAAAACTAGAAATAGATCTAGATTTAATGGACTTAGAAAAAGAAAAGAAAAGAAAGCAGATTTGTGTGAAATCTCAAATATTTAAGAAAGATAACTTGACACAAGGAAACACTTCATAATAAAGCTATTCCTAATTCAGTAACTATGAATTTTCCAAACCTTCTAAGCTTAACAAGTAATTTCATTAAGATAATCTTATTACACTACCTAAAATTGTTGCGCAAACAACAAAGTATGAGTCTTTATTTTGCTTAGTTAATAGTTTTCAAAGATTGCATTCAACAAAGCCATTAAAAAAAATTGACAGTTTGAGGATTAAAATACCAAGGAAATACACTTTAAAACAATGAAGCTATTTCAGTAATCTCAAAATACTAATTATTTTCCTAGGTTCTCTATGCTCAAAAAAGGGACATTACTATTAAATTGATCTTGAGTTTTTTCAACAACATAAGCTCTTTTATGGAAAATCTTAATAGGAGTCTAATATTGTGAAAAAGTAGAGCTATAAAAGTAAAATAGAATAAAATCCCAAGATTAAATGCCAAGCATGATACTATCTAAACCATTAGCAAAGTAAGTAAAAAAAATGGGAAAGAATTAACTCAAAGAATTAAAATAAAGTAACCAAATTAATGTCTTTAGTAAGCCATCTTACAAATAATCTTCAATTGTCTTTTTCGAAATTCTCCCCCTCCCTTTCCTCCTACCTTTGAAGGTCCTTTTATAAATGAAAAACCACAACATTTTGGATGTTATAGCTAATTTCCATCATGTATCTTTCACCCCATGAAACCCAAGGCAAAACTTCATTGTAAATGTAAGGACTGTCATCCATGGAGGGCAATCTCACATATCTCATAGTTTTGGGGCTAAAAAATGTCTCATAAGTGGTCAAAGCCTCATTCCCCAATTAAGAAAAATCACTTAGTATTTATATTTGGGCTTGGGGTGGGGGGGATGGGGGGGTCAAAATTACCTTATAGAATGGAAAAAATGACAAATTGATGGATTTTATGAGGGGTATAAATTTTTCTACACTGGAAACACTTACATGAGGGTAAATCTCACCTATCCCCAATGTGCAGGAGTGAGAGGTTTTCCCTCAGCTTGGAAACTCCCCTTAGCATGAAAACTACATGCCCCCAACATGGAAGCCACAAAAGCCAAATTTCAACACTCCATGCACTCCAATGTTGACTATCCACTTCAATAAGGATGATAGAAGGCCCATCATAGAAAATCTATCTCCAATGTGGAAGGTATGCCCTTGTTACTATTTATAGTAAATGGAATGGCCATGGGGGGAAGGCACTTACTATGTATAGTAACCCCTCAAATTTGAGCATCCATCTCACTTGTATGAGGTAGGAATTTATAGCCAATTTGCAACCATTATATAGCCAAATTGCAACCATTTTGTAGCACCATCTATGGCCCAAGACCTATAAAGACAAGCCTAAAACACCATTTATAGGTTTGACACTTTTTGCAGTTCAGTAACTTTTGGCATACAAAAACTTTGACAATTCCATAACTTTAACATTCATTCTTACAATTTTCATAATTCCACACTTGGACATTTTTAAGCACTCAAGAGCTTTTGCAATTTTTCATGTTTGCATTCTCTTGAACCCAACATCAAAGCACCATAACTTTGTTACCCTAAGACTTATGGGTTTTTGGTGTCAATGCTACATTCCTGGGATTCCCAACCCTTAGCATAGAACACTTTGACAACTAAATCTCCAATGTTTCTCACCCTCCAGTAGTGATCCAATTTATAGATCTAATGTTGTAGCACAGGAGGTTCAAAAGCATCAGCAGTGCCTTACCACCCAAATCATGGAGTAGATTGCATTAGATTTAATGGGATTTAATCTCCTGCACTAGTGAACTCTCTTTGCTCTCATGGGCATTTATTGTACACATTTTTGGAACTCTTCCTTTTTTGTTTTAATAAAGTCTTAAAGTTTCATTTTTATGTGCAATTTGCATTTGTTTCTCTATTCTATAGATATGTAATTTTTCATTATTATCTAGATCATTCATTTTTACATTTTGTAAGTCCCTAGTTGATCTAATAGATCAACCAAGGCACCTTGAATCCCATTTTTTCAAAGGCCTTAGGGATTCAGGGTTGAGGCTGTTTTGCTGAATCTATTGATTCTTCAAACAATTGATTTTTCTTGTTGTAATGATTTTCTTGGTGTTAAAGGGAGGGTCTCTGCCCAATTTCTACATCTAATCATGTAGCCATAATTACCAATGTTTCCTATCATCTTGGAATTTGTAATTTCTTGCATCAAAACCTTGAATCTTTACATCAAACAACATTGTAACCCATCCCCCCTATAATCAAAGCCCTTCGTGGAAGTTGTAGGTGTTTAGGTTTTCAAAATTTTCATAGTAGTTGCTATGAATTTCAAGTCCAATGTTGTAATTCCACCAAAACCTTAAAAAAATCAACACTACCCCTTCCCCGCTATGACCAAAACTATGATGCAGAAGTTACAAGTGGTTTGGATGTTATCTTTTCATAGCAGTTATTGCGAATTTTTTAGTGGAAGGCAATGTTGATACCTTTTCCCTTCTTTTCCTTTTTGCTGCCAATTTTTTTTAGTTCCAAAGTGGGTGGTACAACCCTTCTAGAAATCATCAAACTTCCAAAAGTTAGCCTTCTCCCATCTTTCCAACCTAAGAAAATTGGCAACCTGCAAAAACCAGTTTTACTAGAAAAATACCAACTTTCCACTTTAGTTTTAGCATTTTCCCCCATCAACATTGGATTAGAAGGTGTTATATTTCCATCATCTCACCCCCCTTCTTTCCCCCTATGCCATACCAAGTGTAGAGGTAGTTAAGGGACCAATGTGGGTGAGGCTCAACACCAAAGTTCTAAACTTTTCATTTTTGGTAAAGGGGTAAACCCCCATTACCTCCCACTTACTAATTATAGAAAGTGCTTCATTGTCAACCATTTTTACTTCCTTTAACCATTTTTGTATTCCACTTGCTGGGATTTACCTTTATGTTTACCTTTTATAGCCTGTTTAAGCCATTTTTACAGCTACAATAATTTCTTTCCAACAATCTACCAAGTTGCCCCTCACCTTCATTGGTGAAGGTCGTAGCCAACAAGCCATGAGGGTCTATGACCCCAAAGATCCTATTATCATTCAATGTAGGTAGTCTTTGAGGGTTAGGGGGAAAGTCTTAATTTTTCAGCCATAAATAGAGATTGATATTGTAACGACGGAAAATGTCAGCAGCTGGAAAATACCGAACAAACTCCGTGTACACAGTTTTAACCACGGATCTGTGCGAGGGCTATGCTGGAAAAAAACAAATCTGCAGTGCCCTGAACGGTCTTGTCGATTAGACAGGGACTTACTAATTAGTAAACCGATGAATATCTCGTGGAATGATCTGATTCGAGGAATCGCAAAATGAGGGGAAAACGACGTAGACAAATTGTAACAATGATAACGCTAAACACGATAAGAAGAGGCTAACATGAGAGAAACACGTAGTTTCAAGATCTACGCTTTGACTTGAAAGATGTATATTTTATATATCTCGTTACACTGGGGAGACCCTGATTACTTGATGTGAAGCAAGCACAAAACAACAAGAAAACTGTCCAAATAGAAGTCTGATCTACCTTGTAGGCTAAAGCTGGGATGCAAGGAAGGTCAAGCTCTGATGCCTATCGATCAACTATTTCTGACCAATAGAGCTTGTGAACCATGCAAGATGATCCCACAATCTTGTATCTGCTTCTTTCGCCTTAGGTAGTTTCTATTTAGGACGGCCAATGGTTACTGATGGAGAAAATTGTGTCTTCCCCAAAGAATGATTACTCTTGTTGTCGATGCCCACGCAAATAGTGATCTATCTCTGCTGTAAGGTGATACTGTCAACAATTGCCAAAATGCTACTCTCTGTATCTCTGCTTAAAAGTGATAAGTGCTCCAATGCTCAGAAAATGCCTTTGCTTCTTTGATTTGCCAACCCCTGTATCTTTGTCAACTGGGGTATTTATAAGCTGCGACGTCCTGTGAAAAAGGTGCAACCCTGATGATGTGTGTTCCAAATGTTTCGGGTACTGTTGGCTTGACCATTTTGTATCAAACTTTGTGACTACGCACAATACGCTTATCTACGTATTGTGCGTGTAAAGAACAGATGCGCATCGGGCATGTTTCAACTGTCTTTGGGTTATAGTACGCTCATTCATGCTGCGTTGTGTGCATGAGTGTATCATAACATGGAAACAATGGATTCAAGCTGTTTTACGCTCACTTACGCAGCCGCACGTAATGAAGCGTAAAGAAATGTTTAGCTTGGCGGCGCAATACGCTGCGACACGTTGCGTTGCGTAATGAGCGTATGATGAGCAATCACACTTTCTTAGACTTTGCCTTTGACTGTTTTGGAGCTCATTACGCTGCCATGTGTAATAGAGTGTAAACCTGGCCTTGAACAAAAGACTTAGCAAAATATACAAGAAGTCACATATTATGTTGCTCAAGCCTCTCCCTATGCTGAAGTAACTAGCCTTCTGATGCCAGACTATGTTTAAACAGAATCACGCTAAGCGCCATTACGCAACGTCGCGTGGCATAGCGTAATCAGAGAAAACATAGTGAGATTAGGAATCAGCATAGGAGGTTGAAGTCTAGATGCTATGCGCCTCTTGGTGTCGCTCTGTCTTATTCTCCCTTCTGGAATGTGCCCTTGCTTGAATTGCGAATCTTTGCCTAAGGCCGACTCATAATTTTCACGGTGTTTCAATGGCTGCTCTTTGTTAACGGTTGGAGGGCTTGCCCGAAAGACGTCGACAAAGAATGCGAAACACTAGATTGGTAGAAGCAAGAACAGCGTCCATCCATGGCTACTCAAGCATTGCCCTGTCAACATGGAAGAGCAAAGCTGGAGGGAATGGGAGATAGAATGACATAGTAGGAAACAGGTTCAGAGAAGATGTAAAATGAGTCAGGATGGTAGGAGTATGGAACATGCTTACTGAACACACAAAAGCGTATGCACATTTATGTCAACAAGAATGCTTTCAGACGAGCGTAGCGCATCAGCCTGAGATCTCTCTGTCACCGATTATAGCAGGAATGCTTGCAAAAGGAGCGCGGCGCATCACTTCTGTGATATCTCTGCTAGTGCGAGTGCGGAAAATGGATGCTTGCGTATGTAGCTTTTGCGTGCAGGGAGCGGGTGGTGGGGATGAAAGGAAATAAGAGCTAAGGGTAGGATTGTGAGAGGTATAGGCATGTAGATCTAAGTGGTTGGACAAACCTGAGCAGCCATCTCAAGACGCTGTTGTCCTTCACCGCTCAAGTGCATGCACCTTTGAATGACATCCTCGAAACAAGTAACCTGCAACCATAGAAGAAAACAGAGGACACCATTGCTCATGCGAATAAGAGGTGAGGTTGTCGAAACGAGCACCGTTTGATGCGAGATAGAGTGATTGGGCCATGAAGAAGGAGCTGGAACATGAGGGCGAAGCCGCCAATCCTGACGATTGGCCCAGCATATCTTTGTCAAAAGGCATTAGACACAGTGTAGCTAACTAGTCGTATAGGGAACCAGATAGATGAATTTTCGAAGCCGTAGTCTGATAGCGATGATCGGCGGAGGTCGTCGAGGTCGCTATCGTCGAGGATTGCGTCGGGGCTCTGGCTAGTGAGACTAAATGCTCAGAGGTACCACCGTTGCAGTGGGCGCAGCGGCGACATCTCCGAGGGATCAGTAAGATGCCTCTCAGCTCATCCGAGGAATCAGTAGGATGCCAGTGGGGTGGTGATGCTGGGACTGTCCCAGTATCCCACATCGTTTATCGTGCAGTTGTATAGAGATGATCACGCTCGCTTGATTTATATGGCAGTAGTCTGTAAGTCCCAGTTTTAAGTCCTGGTAGACTGCCATTACTGGTTTTAAGTCTCAGCAGACCATGGTCCCAGTTTAAAGTTTGGGCAGATCGAGAAATGCTAGTTTTACGTCGTAGCGGATGATGGCGTGTCTGATTTATGGTCTCAGCAGACCATGCTGTGGATGTTAGTTTCATGTCATGACCCAAGGATAGAGCTGCGCTGGTTTTACGTCTCAGCAAACGACTACTTACCTGTGCCAGTTTAGCGTCGTGGCAGACGCGTGCAAAAGATGCCAGTTTTTCATCTTGGCGGACCTGTACAACATTGCCAGTTTTACGTCGTAGCGGACAGTTGAAACTTGCCAGTTTAGCATCATGGCGGACGAATATTGCCAGTTTAGCATCGTGGTGGACGCGTGCAGGGAATGCCAGTTTAGCATCGTAGCGGACGGTGGTTGCCAGTTTAGCGTCGTAGCGGACGTGTATTGCCATTCCTGCTGTTGACACCGTAGATGCTGCTAAATGTAATATCGCTTCAAATACACATGATTTTAGGGTTTGGTAATTCATTGCCGTTGATGTCTGCTAACTTGAATGCTCCGTTACTGTACACGTCAACCACTAAGAAAGGGCCTTCCCAGTTTGCAGAGAACTTGCCTACTAGTTCATGCATAGCCTTGAGAACTAGATTTCCTTTCTTGATCGGGCACTGTTGAAGGTTGTATCGATGTTTCTGTCTCTGTTTGTCTTAATATCTTTCAATCGTGTCAAGAGCCTGTATCCACTTCTCTTCTACTGAATCCAGATCCGCGATCCGAGACTCGGTGTGTTGAGCCTCATTTATAACCGTGGAGAGGACCATTCTCAGAGAAGGAATTTGCAACTCAAGAGGCAGCGCTGCTTCAGACCCGTAAACTAGACTATAGGGCGTACTACCCGTGGCCATCTTACAAGTAGTACGATACGCCCATAGCACATAGAGGATCTGTTCGTGCCACCGCTTTTTGTTGCCGTCGAGCATTTTCTTGAGCAAATTGATGATCACTTTGTTCGTTGCTTCAGCTTGACCATTCTCTTTCAGGTAATAAGGGGAGGAAAAAGATTGTCTAATGCCCAGGTCATCACAGAAGGATTTGGTTTTTGTGCTACTAAACTATGGCCCATTGTTGGTCACGATAGTCATTAGGAGACCAAATCTGGTTACTATATTGTCTAGGATAAAATGGCAAATCTGCTGAGATGTGATCTTCCGCAGGGGAACAGCCTCTACCCACTTTGTAAAATACTCAGTAGTGGTAATAATGAAGCTATGACCTACGGAAGATTTTGGCGTGATGGGGCCTATAATGTCTAGTCCCCATCGCTGAAATGGCCATGTTATCTGTGTTGTATGTAATTCTGTAGGTGACACGTGTATGAGGTTCACGTGACGCTGACACGTGTCACAAGTTTTAACCTTTGTCAGGTAATCCTTTTCCATGCGCGGCCAGTAGTATCCTAAGCGATGGATTTTTAGGGCCATAGCCCGTGGTGCTACGTGGCCGCTGCACAGTCCCTCGTGAACTTCGCCGACTATGTGTTGTGCTTGGGTTTTGTCAACGCAAGTAAGCAACACGCCATTAAAGGAGCGTCCACAAAGAGTGCTATCTTCGATGATGACGTATTGCCTAGCCCGCTTGTGGATCGCATCTTTCTACGCACGTGTCAATTCAGATGGTAGCTCGCCCTGTAAAAGATAAGTTTTAATGTCGTCGTACCATTCAGGTGTGCTTTCCTCGAGAAGAGAAGAGATTTGCACCATCTGAATGATAGGATCTGCACAGTCTGTTATTAATGCAAGACAGGTGTCAAAAAGATATAAAGGCACGTTCAGAGCCAGTGTAGCTAGTGCTTCGGCCAGTGTGTTATCCGTGCGTGGCACGTGCTGGGCATTGATGGTCGTAAATCGTCTCAGAAGATCTTTAGCCTTATCACAGTAGGGCTGCAAATGTACAGCCTTGCAGGCGTAGACTCCTGTGATCTGATTTATGACAAGCATCGAATCGCCCCTAATCGCCAGGTGTCGAACATCGAGTTCACTGGCAGTTAGTAATCCCCTGAGGAGTCCCTCGTACTCTGCCACATTGTTCATACAGGGGAAGGTCAAGCGATAAGTGTGGAGACGCACATCCTCAGGTGATAGCGTAATAACAGTGGCAGCACTACCACCTCTAGCTGTTGAAGCCCTGTCGAAATACAACGTTGCTTCGGGGCCTGTCAAGACAGGGCTTAAACTATGTACATGTTAGTCAGGAAACTCTGGCTCTATAGTTGCCTGATTGTTAATCAGTGAAGTTATTAACTGGTCAACTATCGCCTGGCCTTTCGTAGATGATTGGCCAATATAGTGCAGATCGAATTCTGCCGTGATAGCCTTCCAGCGAGCTATTTTACTGCTCTCGTATAAGTTGTGCGTAATGGCCCTAAGAATGTTATTTTTACAAATGATGTTGACCTTACTACGGAAAAGATAATGCCTACATTTCTTAAGCGTAAAAACTAATGCTAGGCAATTACGCTCGACGTCGTTGTACCTCGTTTCGTACGCACATAGAGCATGACTCAAGTAGTAGATGGGTACTTTCGACCCATCATCCCTTCTTTGACAAAGTAATGCTGTTAATGCTACGTCCGAAGTTACGTGGGAAATGTAAAATGGTAAGTCCCTTTGTGGTGGGAAGACCGTCGGTAAATGTTGCAGTTCTTGTTTTAAGCTGTCAAACGCACGTTGGCAATCGTTGGTCCATTCGAAATTAACCTCTTTCTTCAGCAAGTGTTGCATAGGGTGTAGCTTGTCGGTTAATCTCAAGATGAACCGGCGTATAAATTGTAAGCGTCCCTGTAACCTACGTAATAGCTGGAGGTCTGTAGGAGGCGTTAATTCGACAATGGCTTTGACCTTATCAAGGTCAACTCGTATGCCGGTTTCTAACACCATAAACCCCAGCATGCGTCCGGTTTTGACTCCGAATACGCACTTCTTTGGGTTAAGCCAGAGCTCGTATTTGGAGCATATTTTAAGGACTAACTCTAGGTCCCTTGAATGATCCTCAGACTTTAAAGACTTAATAGCTATGTCGTCTACGTAATCATTCAGCCTTCCTAGGAGGTAATCGCTGAAGATGTATGTCATGACTCGTTGATATGTTGCTCTGGCGTTCTTTATACCAAAAGGCATCATAGTGTAGCAGAAGGTGCCCTAGGGCATCATGAATGTCGTGGTCAATTGATGTTCTGGGTTAATGCAAATCTGGTTATAGCCTGAAAAGCCATCCATGAAGGACAGCAGCGCATGCCTAGCTGTTGTATCCACTAGCTGGTCGATACTCAGCAACGGGAAGTTATCCTTAATTGTGGCCTTATTCAAATCCCGAAAGTCTATGCAGATGCGTATGCTTCCAGTCTTCTTTGGGACGACTACAATGTTGGATACCCAGTCCGAGTAATCGACCGCACGGATGAAACCAGCCTGGTATAGTTTGGTGATTTCATCACGCACAGCTAGCGCGATCTCTGGCTTGATTTTGCGTGCCTTTTGCCTAACTGCTTTAATCTGTGGATCTAAGATGATGTTATGTTGGATTAACCTGGGATCTAGTCTAGGCATATCCTCGTATAATGTTGTCTTGCAGGACCTGTTTTATAGCATCGTGCGTTTTTTGGTCTAGTAAAGAACTGACTTTAAGCGTTTTAGCTTCACCCTTATGCGTGACGATAGAAACCTCACTGAGGGGATCTTCGGTTATGTCCCCAGCCTCCAGGTCTAGCGTGCGCGTCGACTGTTCTGGCCACTCTGGGAACGTCTCCGACGCAACGATGGTTACGCCTTCTAAAGGGGGGTTAACGTCTACTAGCGTGAAGTCAAACTGCCTAATTACCTTCCCGTATGGGCCCGTCAAAGTTAGGGGTGCTGAAAATGTTGCGTCCATTTGCCGTCTATCCTGCAAAACTGCCAAGTGCGTAAATGATTAGGAGAAAAGTGACGTGATGTCGCCGAATGTGGAAGTCTAACTGAATTTTGAATATTATAAACAAGCTGTAATCAATGCAACCCGATTATGAGGTGAGAAGATGTGGTAGTTTAACGTCATTTCGGACAGTGGTGCGTGCAATACCAGCCGCATTAATATCTTGATTTTCAGGTTCCATTTTATGAAAATCCCGTTGAAATCGGATATCAAGTCGGTGATCCTCGCATATAAGTAAGTAATTTTTGATGAGGACAGGCTGTTGGCTATTGTGAATTCAAACTCGTAACTGTTGCTGAGCAAGAGAAGGAAGAGCAGAAGATTAGAGCGTGTGATTTTGCGAAGATTTGCAAGTATTAAACTGTGAAAAATTCTAAAGCTGTTGCAATGGAACCAAAGATCAAAAGGAAGAATGCAAAACTGGCTAAAATCGATGAGGTGCAAGAAAATATGGAGCGCGTTTCGCAGGTGGTGGTCAATGTTCGTGACCCTACGCCTTTGAACCGGTAGGTCATTCCTTACACGCTTACGTTTGTTTTAATGTCTATTTTTTTTGTATCTTTTGCGTGAATGTGGATTTCAAATTGTGGACCTCGGGTTAATGCAAGGGTTTGATGGGGTCGCATCTACCGTTGTCGTTAGGGACGAACCTTGCGTTATTGCAAGGGTTTGGGCGATTTCGGCCTGGATAACTAGGTGTAGTTTATAAGTTTTCTGTATTAGTCATGTAAATGTAAATGTAGGTGTTAATGTATGTATTGGGTTTTCTCTACAATGTTGTGCTAAAGCCTGTTCTGATTGTTTTGGATATTGTTGGGGTTTTGTGTTGTGTAAATCCCATCGTCCCCAATGTCCCTCCCTTGCACACGCGGTTGCAAGGGAAGGCCATATGGTTTTGACGGGGTGCGCTGGAGTTTCTGCAGTTCTTGTTACGCAACTACAGCGTCATTGTGTGGTCTGATTTATCTGCCGACATCGCCGGTGCCCTTTTAGAGCACCTGCTGGTGGGTTCTACACAAGGGATTCTGGCCTTTTTGATAGACAGGGCCATCGATACGGGTCGTCCCGAGGACCGAGAACTTAGCGCCCAGGGCTTAAGGAGCTTAAACTGGATCTGGGAAATGGCTCGATTCAGTTGTTATCATGCATATAACACGCTGTTCGTGGCTCGCCATGTCTCGACCTATTTCCAGAACCCACAAGGCACTGTGTACTACGCAGGCGGGTAAGCGACTTTTATTAACTGTCTATATTTTTTTTTGTCGTTATATGTCTATTATCGATATGAAATGTAAGAGAAGCCTAGGTGTAAAATGTAAGATAAGCCTACATTGTATGGTACAGGTTTTTTATCCATGACAACAGGTTAGTCGGAAATGGAGATGCGTTGTCATGGGCTGAAACGGCAATAATGGCATTCACCTCAACTAGCAATGTGCGCGCTGGTGTTATCGGGCAGATTGGCTTTGACATGTGTGAGTACCCCACCCGCTGCGCTGGGGCTTTTGAGAATTGCCAGAGACTCGGGTGGCTACACGATGACTGGACCTTAGATCCGCTCCTTACCGTTGAGGACGTGCAGAGGAACCTTCCGCCATTTCCTTTGCCATTTGGACCTGGTGAGGTTGTTATATTGCGTAATATAGTTGTAAATTGTGGACATTACATAATAGTGTTTTGGTTTGACTTGTGTTTTATGTTGTTCAGTTAGGGAATCCCGGGAGATTACCCTTACGATTTCCGGCCACGAGGCGAGCACCGTCTTCTTCCGCTACAGCAACATCAAGGACGCACAGCGTTGGCTCGGCCACTCGACGGCCCCAGTCACGGTGACCACCAAGATCCGATCAGCAGGGCTAATGCATCTGTTTTTAGCTGCGAATCCTGATGTCCCCGCCAGTGAAATGTTAACCCTAGTCAACTACTTTAACGAAAAGGCAGAGCATTTTTGCATGCGCGTACATAACATACACGTAAGCTTTAACATTGACGCTCAGCTCTTCGTGGAGCTATTTGGCATCCCCTCGGATGGGCTTCCTGTAAGTGAGAAGGCGAAGTGGAGCCTTGCCTTACAGGATTGGCTAAAGGAGTGGGTAAGGGTCCCGAAGGAGACTAAAGGGTTTCCTTGCGAAAGATTCCCGATGGGCATTGCCAAGACACTTTATCCCCTTTTCCGGGCCCAGACTTTCCCCAAAACTCTCTCGTAGGGGAAGTTCTTTTCTGTAGAACAGACCCCTATTATGCGAGAGGTTTTGGAGGAGGGGACCTAGTTCAATTGGGCAAGCTATTTTGCTAAGGGACTACGTAATGAGATGATCAAGCTTCGCAAGAAGCTTGAGTCCCATTTCAATGTGCATTATGCCTTCTTCATAGCTTGCCTCCGGCAGTTTGCTGAGTTTCTGGTCATCCAAAGGAATGGGGTCTGGGTGCAGCAAAATCGAGACCAGCTGTCCAGACCTTGGATTGCCCACATCCTCAGCACTACCCGTGGGCAAGATCCACCAGAAGGGATCGGGGAGTCACTGTCTATAACAACCAAGGGTTTGGCGGTGCCCCAAGTGTGAGGCCTCGACAGCGTAGGCGGGATAATGCCTACTTACACCGGTGATGCTTCGTGAGGGAAATGCCTGGCGGAAGAAATTGTAGAACCTACAGCTCGGCGTAAAAGGCTCCGTATAGCCGAGGCCCCTGGGAGTGACGCGGGCCGAACTATGGCGGTCAAAGTTCAGCAGAGTAAGCCTCCACCTGGTAAGCGTGAAGGAATTGTATTATGCAATGTTTGTTTCGATGGTTTGGAATGATATACTAAGGTGTGGTAATATGCCCAGTGAGAATTACAGAGGAACTGACCCCCTAAGACAGGGGCAGTAGTACTAAGTCATGGGGAGGGGGCCTCAATTTTGGAAGAGGAGGCCCCAGCTGTTAGCGTGAGCCGTGCGTGAGCTCTGGTGCATGAGGAGGCCCCAGCTGCTAGCGGGAGCCGTGCACAGGACCGGGTACATGAGGAGGCCCTGGCTACTGGAACCAGCGACGCACAGACTCAAGCGCGTGAAGAGGAAAAGGAGGCGGAAGATGTTGGCGAAATTGCCACTGTCACTGGTAGAGGTAATGTGTATGTTAGCATGTTTGCAGGATTCTGTAAATAGATGAAGTTTCTAACTGGATTACGCTACAGGAGAAGAGGATGTGTCCACGTTTGTGGCTGCGAACAGAGCATGGAGAGACTTCCCTGACAAATTTGCCTTCATGGAAGGCGTTTTCAGTGACATGATCGAGCGCCTGAAGCACGTCGAACCTGGAGCTGGTATGTTATGGTCATAGTAAGTTTGTAATATTACATAGTGGTAATGTGTCATCAACATTTGATGGTTGTTTTTGTTAGGAGCTTGCCTCCGATGGGATCCCACGGAGCCCATTGAGTTGGACACAGTGGAGCCACCATTCGATGAAGCAGCCGTGCCAAGTCACATTTATGAGGAACTGCGTAAATGTGCGCTATGCTCGACATGCTCCTTATGAGAAAGTAGGGACGTAAATGAAAATCTATGGAAAAGGCTGCAGAAGTCAGAGCAGAGGGTTGAGTCTCTGACCAAAGAGGTCGGAGACTTAAGATCACGGTGTGACTTCCTACAGGCGCGGGTGACGGGGGATGAAGACTGGCGTACCGCTGTTGTTGACTACTCCCACTATTGGACAGCCATCAAAAACAGCGTACAGACTAGTCAGGCGTTGGTCGAACAGCAGATGCAGATAGAACTCCTAGCCTAGAAAAGCCAGGACTGGAGGGATTATTGTACAAGTGTGCAAGAGTGGGGGCAGAAGGAGAAGGACCATAGGCATTTGTAAAAGCGGGAAAGCATTGCTTATCGTAAACTCTACCGCGATTTTGCCGTCAGGGGCTAGTCCTTGGAAGTCTTCCTGGACGTCATCGGAGCTTCCGAAGCATTCAAGAAGTTCGAAGAGCAGGTGACTGTAAGTGCGTCCCCGGAAAGGGTGATGACTCTCCCTGGGGGTCAGGCTACAATCCCTACTTTCTTCTCAGACTCACCCCGCTAAAGCAGCGTGGAGAAAGGGAAAGTGAAGGCCGGAGCTGCCTTGGGAGAGGATGTATGGCCAGATCTAACGGAGGGAGAGATTATGAAGCGCCTGTGGGCTGGCCTGGACAAGCTTCCCTTTGCTGCAGAAGCAGGGCCATCGCAAGTAAGTTTATGCATGACTTAGTTTGCATTTTCTAATTATGATGTTAAGTCTTGTGTAGCTAATGTGCTTACTGTATTTAGGTACCAACTGAGGATAGGGAAGACGAGCCAGCCGAGAAGTTAGCAGAGGAAGTAGCCGAAGCAGAAGAAGAAGCAGAGGAAGAGGAGGAGCGCAACGATGAAGAGCGTCCTCCCGTGGAGCTGGTGCTAGAACAAGGACCTCATGAAGAAGAATTTCTTCGTGAAAGATTGATTCCCAGAGACGACAGCCCACTAGAGGACGATCCACTAGGGCTGGATCCAGATTTAAGGGATACTGTTGACAGCAGCAGTAAAGGAAATGCGTAATTATGGTTTACGCATAGTTTTATTGATGGTGAAGTGAAGCATTGTTTTAGGAATGACTGAAAAGACGTGTTATAAAACCTGGTGGATGTTTCAAATGTCAGTTATATATATATATTTTTGTGTTTTGACCTATAACGCGTGAGCGTAATTGTTAAGAATTTCACCTAAGTTATAGTGATAGGATGTATTTGCTAGTTTAAGGCCATCACAGGCCGTCATACGATTCTGTGAAAACTAGAGACTAGTTTAGGGCCATTGCGGGCCGGATGCGTAATGTAGAGAAAGCGTAAATGATGATAATGCATAATTCTGGGTAACTAGTTTAAGGCCATTGCGGGCCTGATGCGTAATGACCGTAGTACATAACCTTGCGTAATTATGATAAAACGATGTGGAAGCGTAAATAGCACTAGCATAGTAAATCAAATAGCATAAGTAATGACAAGCGTAAACACCAAAAGCGAATGTAGCGTAAAAATGTATGAGACAAAAGAAATGGCTAAGTACAAGGCGCGATAACTTGCCAAAATATGAGAACATACGCAAAGACCATCGTTCAACCATTAATACGTAGTTGTTTCTTAATGGCTCTTATGTTGAGCGTTGCGTAAGGGCGAGGAGACTTACGGTTTGACTCCTCTACGCTGCCATCCGGAAATGACAAGTCGGCCCAAGGCTGACTGTCATCATTGCTGTCAGCTTCTTGAGGGGTTTGGAGACGGGTTTGATCATCAGTCGTTTCTATCTCTGAACCTTGTTCTTCTTCAATGTTATTGACGGTCGTGGTGGTGCTTTCGTCATCGCGTATCACAACCTCCCCTCTGGCATAGGGCAGGTGTATCTCTTGGTGTATTGGTGACGAAACTACCCTTAGCTGGGCTAACCATGACCTCCCCAAGATCAGGTTGAACCCTGGCATCTCCTCGATGACTAAGAAAGTGGCCTCTGTTGGGAATTGATCCCCCGCCACATACTCAATACGCATCATCCCCTTAACTTGAACCCATGCCCCATTGAACGATTTTATGCAAGCCGTCGTCGTGGGCGTGATCTAGTCGACCAGACCCAACCTATCCACGATGGAATAGGGAATGACGTTGGTAGCTGCGCCATCGTCTACGTGCACTCTCCGGATCCGGTATTGACCAACCTGGATGGTGATAAACATAGGTTCAGTTGTGACCTGACCTTTCCCAAGATCGTGTTTAATAGAATTATCGTGGAAGGTCAGTGAGGTAGGCGTAGGTTGCGTAGCTTTGGAAGGAAACATGATAGCATGTATCGCTTCCTCCTCCGCTGGCAAGCTTTCATCCACTGATATGGATGTCAGCATGTAAACCATAGCCTCACAGTGCTCTCGAGACGTCATAACCAGGTCATAAAAGCTCAGTGTTGTGTTTTTTTGTTTGAGAGCCTGTTTAACTTGCGTAAATGCATCGAGGAGGTCCTTCTCTCGACTAGGTTGTTTATCCCCCTTGTCCTCTTCCATTCGGCCCAGGAGACGGATCTCCCGAGGTAGAGTGGTGTCAGTCGGGGGGCTTTTCTTTTTTTTTGCCAAGAGAAGGTGATTGCATTTCTACACCTTTATCCTGCCCCTGAGGTACAAGCGAAGGCACAGAGGCCAGGGGCCTAGGCTTAGGGAAGCCGAGCTTAGAATGGTATTTTGTTGTGTTAACTGATGTGTTCTCCCCCTTTCGTTTGGGGGGCGATGGTGGACTCTTTTGGTTGGAGGTCTGCCCCTGCGTGAGAGGAGCAGCCTATGGTTTTGACGCCCTGATAATGAAGGGCGCCCTAGGCGTGGGCATGGACGAGGCCGCAGCTTGACTGTCACTGCGTGACTGAGTGTATCCAAGAAGGTGCCCGTATAATGAAGGGTGGCCTCAAGACCCCACTGGCTGCGATGAAATGGTTGGCCCCCTTTCTGAGCTGGCAAGGACATGTAAAACAAAAGGCTATTTTGGCGGTTCCCTCCTCTCACTGTCCGTACTTACCACAGTGATTGTATAAGGATCTTCGTTTGCATTCAACGGGTCCTTATATACACGCAATGTTTGGTTTTCGGGATGCGTCGGGTTACTGCTGTTTAACTTGAGTGAACCATTGTCCAACATACATTGAATGTCGTCTTTCAACGCCCAACAGTAATCCGTATCGTGACCACACAGCTGGTGGTAGTCACAGAAACGGTCTAGCCTGAAAGATCTTGGAACTGGTGGTTCGTTAGGTAAGGCTAAAGAAGGGTTCTTCAACAGTTCACAATGACGTCTGTGACGCTTCAGAGCTTCCTCGGACACCTTCTTAGGTTGAATGTGCCCTACCCCTAACAGTTGTTTCAGCAGTTCAGAATGCTTTACAGGTAATGCCGTGTACTTTGAGCAATCCTTACGCTCAAAGTTTGGCTTAGGTTGGGGGGGGCCCTTCAGGGGTAGTTGTGTCTTGGCTGGTGCCGGCACCAGCCGTCGTTTTAGGAGGCACCGTGGATGCCTTCTTGTTCTTAGTCTTTGCACCCTCAGTTATCGCAGCTACTGTCATTGTCGTTGCTTTACCTTTGTCCTTGTTCTTGTTGTGTGCGTTCCTATAGGCGACATACGCCGAGTCTTTGCTGGCCTCCGCAGCATCTTGGATGCTTCTAATTTGAGCGAAGGCCTAGTGTAGAGAGTTGGGGGAAAGATAATACAGCTTTGAGTTAATGAAGTCGTTGACTGCTCCCTTGAATATAGCCAGCAGATGTGAGTCTGTGATTGGCTCGCGAATCTCATTCAAGGTAGCATTCCAGCGTTGTATGAACTTTTGGACGGGCTCGAGCGGGTCTTGTTTCACCCCCATGAGCTGATCCAATGTGACTTCTGGTTTCAAGTTGTATTTGAAGCAGGTCACAAATTAGGTCAGCAGCTCTTCCAAGGCTGAGATGGAAGAGCGTGGGAGGGCTCGGTACCAATCCAAAGCTTTCCCTGTTAAAGACATTGCAAAGACTCGGATGATGGTGTGTGGCCACTGTTGCAACAACAAGGACTCAGACCTAAACGTAACCAAGTGAGCATTGGGATCCCCCTCCCCATTGTACTTGGTAAAATGAGGCAGAGACATCCCTAGCGGCAATGACAGCATAGGGACCGCTGGACTAATCAGATCATCCTAGTAAAAGTCCATGATCTGAATAGTATCATAACCAGCGGTCTTGAGGCGTCGAACCTCCTCGGTGAGAGTCTATATAAGCTGGAAGGCCTGGTCCAAACCTGTTGATGGAGGTGTCTATGCAGAAGGCATAGGAGGTTGGACCGGGAGGGTGGCGCGAGGGAATGGAAATAGTGGGAGAGGTTGACTGGCTGCTTGTGGGGTGGGGATCCCTGCAGGCAGAGGGGCCTATGAAGACCACCACCCACTAGTTTGCGAAGAGGGATTAGCCGTCGCCTGTTGCGTAAGATAAGGATAGATATACTACGGGACCACCTATGGAACATGCGTTGCGAGTGCAACCGGGGGTTGCATGCCATAGACCACAGACTAGGTATGTTGCGCCGCTGGGTTGGCCCACTAACCTGCGGCAGGCTGTTGGA
>MNCI01001014.1:27378-38582 GCA_015680685.1 Gnetum montanum
GTCCTTGCGACCGATCTACACCACACGATCTGCTGTAAACTTCCCTAGAGGTATTACGTCTATGGTTTAGGGTATGGATCGCTAACAAGGCTACCCAAAATATTCGGATCGAAGCCTAGGCCCTCCTTCTAGCGCCAAAAAACTGTAACGACGAAAAACGTCGGTAGCTGGAAAATATCGAACAAACTCCATGTACACAATTTTAACCACGGATCTGTGCGAGGGCTATGCTGGAAAAAAACAAATCTGCGGTGCCCTGAACGGTCTTGTCGATTAGACAGGGACTTACTAATCAGTAAACCGATGAATATATCGTGGAACGATCTGATTCGAGGAATCACAAAATGAGGGAAAAACGACGTAGACAAATTGTAACGATAATAACGCTAAACACGATAAGAAGAGGCTAACACGAGAGAAACACGTAGTTTCAAGATCTACGCTTTGACTCGAAAGATGTATATTTTATATATCTCGTTACACTGGGGAGACCCCGATTACTTGATGTGAAGCAAGCACAAAAAAACAAGAAAACTATCCAAACAGAAGTCCGATCTACCTTGTAGGCTAAAGCTGGGATGAAAGGAAGGTCAAGCTCTGACGCCTATCGATCAACTGTTTCTGACCAATAGAGCCTGCGAACTGTGCAAGATGATCCCACGATCTTGGATCTGCTTCTTTCGCCTTAGGTAGTTTCTGTTTAGGACGGCCAGTGGTTGCTGATGGAGAAAATTGTGTCTTCCCCAAAGAATGATTACTCTTGTTGCCGATGCTCACGCGAACAGTGATTTGTCTCTGCTGTAAGGTGATACTGTCAACAATTGCCAAAATGCTGCTCTCTGTATCTCTGCTCAAAAGTGATAAGTGCTCCAATGCTCAGAAAATGCCTTTGCTTCTTTGATTTGCCAACCCCTGTATCTTTGTCAACTGGGGTATTTATAAGCTGCGATGTCCTGTGAAAAAGGTGCAACCCTGATGACGTGTGTTTCGAATGTTTCGGGTACTATTGGCTTGACCATTTTGTATCAAACTTTGTGACTACGCACAATACGCTTATCTGCGTATTGTGCGTGTAAAGAACAGATGCGCGTCGGGCATGTTTCAACTATCTTTGGGTTATATTACGCTCATTCACGCTGCGTTGCATGCACGAGTGTATCATAACATGGAAACAATGGATTCAAGCTGTTTTACGCTCGCTTACGCAGTCGCGCGTAATGAAGCGTAAAACAATGTTTAGCTTGGCGGCGCAATACGCTGCGACACACTGCATTGCGTAATGAGCGTATGATGAGCAATCACACTTTCTTAGACTTTGCCTTTGACTGTTTTGGAGCTCATTACGCTGCCGTGTGTAACAGAGCGTAAACCTAGCCTTGAACAAAAGACTTAGCAAAATATACAAGAAGTCACATATTACGCTGCTCAAGCCTCTCCCTATGCTAAAGTAACTAGCCTTCTGATGCCGGACTATGTTTAAACAGAATCACGCTAAGTGCCATTACGCTACGTCGCGTGGCATAGCATAATCAGAGAAAAAATAGTGAGATTAGGAATCTGCACAGGAGGTTGAAGTCTGGATGCTATGCGCCTCTTGGTGTCGCTCTGTCTTATTCTCCCTTCTGGAATGCGCCCTTGCTTGAATTGCGAATCTTTGCCTGAGGACGACTCGCAATTTTCACGGTGTTTCAGATATAACTTCATTTGCATCAAAATACAAGCTGTCATGTTGATTCCATGTTTGGAAGCAGAAGCCAAAAGGGAGTTCAAACTTATTCACCACAACGACAAGGAGTACATCCCTTTCCCCTACAACCAAATAACTCTAACTAATATCTATGTAGGTATCCTAGCCCAATTGATTAAGATGGAGGAAGGGGATAACAAACATAGCTCTGAGGAACAATAAGAAGAGGAGGATGAATTTAGGGTAGAATCTAAGCCCAAAAACATCCTGGGAGGATTATTCCAACAACCAACCCCCAAGGCCACTAATTCTTCCCCTCATGCCTTTTTCTTCTCCATGGGCATGATGCTACCATCTTCCATGCCATCCTACCCTACCATGGTTGACCCCACACTAGTTGTAGCCATATATCAAACTCAATTGATGCCATAGACTATGACCTATAATCCATCTATTCCATTTGCTACATAGCCTTAGTCTATGTAATCATTGATGGTGGTTTTCACCACCACAAACCCACTTACCACCCATGTGGAACCCACCATGTGACCCCAAGAAACTCAAGGGTCACACACCTCCTTTATCCCATTTGTGCCTCAAGTACTAGCACAAATGTCCTTTTCCTTGTTTAGCCCATAAGCTACAACCATGACACAACCTATTTCTTTATTCCTACAACCCATAGTGAGGCCACAGGCCTCACAAAATATGTCACAACCATATGTGCAAGCCCCACAACCAACATGGCCACCACAAGGCTTGGATTAAGCCTTGCAAATGATCAAGGACCTAATGGAGGAGTTGAAGAGGCTTAAAGCCTCTACTTCAAAAATTGTCAAGATTATGGACTTCTACTAGGATGATCCCATTAATCATGTGGTCCCACCCTTAACACTTAATCTTGGTGTTCCTATTCCCTAGTTTAGAAAATACAATAGAGAAGATAACCCTAATGCTTATCTTATAACCTTTAGATTTGAGTGCTTACTCTTGTAGCCATGGCCTCATACCATCATGAGGATTTTCCTTATGTCATTAACTAGAAAAGTGCTTGATTAGTACCATGCACTACCTAGAGGATTCATATCCTTCTTGGAGGACTTAATAGTCAAGTTCATTAATCACTTCAAGTATAACTTGAAGCCTGACACCATAATTGACCAACTCATGAAGGTTAAGCAAGGGCCTCTTGAACCCATGTAGAAGTTCATCTAGTATTGGAATGGACTACTGAATGAAATACTAGAGCCTATAGCCAAAGCCCATCTTTTAACCATATTTAAGGGAGTAGTTAATGACTTCATCAAGTCTAAGCTCTACTACCTTGGCTAATGATCTTTTAACCATGTATTTTCTCAAACTAAAAATATACAAGATGTTGTGGAGGAGATTCATGATTCAACCTACACAGCATATAAAAATCAACATACACAAAAGACAAAAAGAAAAATAAACAAAACAATACAACTGTAGAAACTATGATAAAAGAAACAAAGACCACAAATTAGGGGCCAAGGAACAACCCACCAAAGGCCTTCACTAATGACCACAATAACCAACCATCAACCTTTGAGGCCACTACATCAACAAAAATTGGATTTAATTTCAAAAAGAAGGATAGGTCTAAATACACTACACTACCATTAGATTTTTTATACAAAATTTTGAAAAGTGGATGTATTCAATACAAGAAGATATCTGAAGCTTCCTGAAAGAAGTAATCTTAAATCCTCTACTTCAAAAACTATCAAGATTATGAACTTCTACAAGGATGATCCCATCAGTCATGTGGTCCCACCCTTGACACTTACTCCTGGTGTTCCTATTTCCTAGTTTAGCAAATACAATAGATAAGGTGACCCTAATGCTTACCTTATAACCTTTTGATTTGAGTGCTTACTCTTGTAGCCATGGCCTCATATCATCATAAGGATTTTCCTTATGTCCTTAACTAGAAAAGCACCGATTGATACCATGCACTACTTAGAAGATCCATATCCTCTCTAGAGGACTTGATAGCCTATTTCATTAATCACTTCAAGTATAACTTAAAACCAAACACCACACTTGACCAACTCATGAAGGTTAAGCAAGGGCCTCTTAAACCCATGCAGAAGTTCATCTAGTAGTGGAATGAACTACTGAATGAAATACTAGAGCTTATAGCCAAAGCCCATCTTTTAGCCATATTTAAGGGAGTAGTTAATGATTTCATCAAGTCTAAGCACTACTACCTTGGCCCACGATCTCTTAACTAGGCATTTTCTCAAACTAAAAATATACAGGATGTTGTGAAGGAGAGTCATGATTTGACCTTTGCACCATATAAAAATCAACATACATAGAGAGACAAAGAGAAAAATAAACAAAATAATACAACCATAGAAACTATGATTAAAGAAACAAAGATTACAAATTAGAGGCCAAGGAACAACCCACCGAAGGCCCCCACTAATGACCACAATAACCAACCATCAACCTTTGGGACCACTACATTGACAACAACCATACCTAATTTCAAAAGGAAGGACAGGTCTAAATACACTATGCTATCATTTGAGTTGTTAGACAAACTTTTGAAAAGTGGGTGTATTCAATACAAGTAGATGTCCAAAGCTTCTTGAAATAAGCATGATAGGCTCTATGAAATAGCTAAAGACCCCACTAGAGCAACAAAAGATGATTCACAACTGCCTAGGTACTTTAGGATAGCTCACTTCTACCATTGTCACCAACTACCTAGTCATGACACAACCTTCTACCTCACACTGAGGATAACTTATAGAGGATGATAGATAGGAGGGAGCTAGATTTAGATTCTTCCAACCTAGTTCGACCATAAAATTAGTCGATGCAGGCCTACAAAGACTAGTTGAATGCTAATAATAACCCTTACGTTATTTCAGCATTCAACATTGATGATGATTGGAGATCCTCAAGAGAACCATTCATGATTCAAGTATCCAATTGTGATGAAAGGGATTTTTCAGCTTCTACTAGCTCAAGATCCCCCTTCATCATAAGAGTACCATCAAAAGTACCTTTGAGGGATCCTTTTGTCATCAGGGTACCTCAACCTAACACAACACAACTAGTCATAGCCCAAACAACTACACAATGACCTCTTGTGATCGCTAATGCTACCGCCTCTTCCTTAGAACCAAAAACCAAAAAGATTCATCCAAGAAAATGAAGAAGCATAAGAAAAATCCTAATAACAAGGGTGATAAGCAGATAGAGGCACAAAAGGAAGTGGGCCCACTAAACCCCACTTCCCTTTTAGCTATACCTATAACCTCCTTTGCCCAACCCACTCCAACCAATAAGCCGCATGAGGACTAGAAAATCCATAACTAGAAGAATGGGGAAAAACCTCAACATTCATAACCTAAAGCCAAAGTTCACATTTTGGGGTGCATGGAGCAAGTAAAGCACAACTAGGATGACAAGTTCATGGTTAACAATAAAAACTTCCTTAGTGCGATAAACCAAGTCAGGCAATCCGTTAAGTAGAAAAACATAACTTTAAGCTTGTATGACTTGATCATGAATTTTTCCATACATCTTTAGGTGTTGATCAAAATGTTGACTTCCATCCTCATTAGTGAGGACATTTCTACTGATGAGGAAGCCATCCATGTAGCAATGGTTTCTCCCTCACCAAGGGAGGAGAAGTCAACACTCTTAGTATTTTGTGATAGCAAAATTAGGGTTAATTCCCAAAATGGAAAAGTAATTAGGGATTCTCTATTCATAACCATATTTTTAAGGGTAATTTAAAGTACATCGAGTGCATGTTGATGATAGAGTTACAACCAACATCATCTCATGCACCATTGTTGAATGCTTTGGTCTAACTAAGTAGATATAGCCTACATCAATTGTAGCTCTCAAATCCTTTAATGGATCAAGGTTTGTTATCAAGGGATCTATCTCCTTGGATTTTTTGGTAGGGAAATAATTCCCCGCAACTACCAAGTTCTTGGTGGTGGAGGAAATACTAGGGTTCAACCTTATCCTAGAAAGACCTTGGTTGGCTCAAATTACAAGCCATGTCCTCACCCATCCATCAATAAATTTACCTTCCTTATGAGGGAGGTGAAATCATCACTCATGGTGATAACATGGTTCCCCTTGTTGTCAATAATGTGAACATAGAATAGGGATCTAAAGTGATGCTTTACGAAGAAGCTCCAAGCCATGAAATTCAACTACCCAATGATGATAATGATAAGTAATGAGATTCACCATGAGATGACCTCCCTTTTAACATCATCAACAAAGGGGATGGTGAATACAAGCTTGTGCAAAGTAGACCTTACTCATTTCCTAATCTTGCAGAGATTAAGAAGAATATGCACAAGTGAAGTTCACCTTAACCTTTTCATCCCATGACCCTATGACCAAATGCACTGATAGCCATGTGGCCTAATTTGTTATATCCTTTTGCATACTTTGTTTTACTCTTTATGCATAAAGCCTAAGTTTTTACTTTTATTTGCATTTTTTCTTATTACAGCCTTTCTTTTTTCTTTACTCATGTTATAAACATAAAAAATGTCTTAAAACACAAAATTGCCAGAATAATGGCCTACTATGGTCTTAAACTAGCATCAAGGCCCACTATGGCCTTAAACTAGCAAAATTACAGCCCGCCATGGCCTAAAACTGGCAAAATCTACCAAAACAATGCAACACAACCCACTATGACCTTAAACTAGTAACACAATCTTCTAAGATCTTAAATGAGTAGCATAGTCTACTAAGACCTTAAACTAGTAACACAATCTTCTAAGACCTTAAATGAGTAGCATAGTATACTAAGACCTTAAACTAGCAAAGATAAACCATACAACATGGTCCACCATGGCCTTAAACTAGAAAAATTATAGTTTACTAAGACTCTAAACTCTCATCGTAGTCCACTAATACTCTAAACTAGTATCATAGTCTACTAAGACTCTAAACTAGCATTATAGTCTACTAAGCCTTTAAATTGGCAACATGGCCTACCATGGCCTTAAATTGGAAAAATAATACAACTTGTACTTGCCATGACCTAAAACTAGCAAACATCTCTTTTATGATATTTTTGTTTAGCTTATTATCATATCAATTAGCTATTTAACTTTATAGCCAAAGTCATCAACATAGTCGTTTACAATATTCATGAGAATAATATATATATATATATATCCAAAAATGAAACCAAAATTTTAAATTTAAAGTGTCCATAACATACATAGCCATGGCCACACTATGTGGAAAAAATGTCAAAAAATAATAACAATCATTTATAACATAGTCTTGGCTAACATTAGCCTTCAACATGAAAATAAAAATAATATAGTCAACAAGCTGAAAATGAGCAAATGGAGGATGCTAAGGGGCATTTGGAGGAGCAAGGGTGGGATCATCTCCACTCTCACATTAGGGGCTACCAATGTCTCCTAATGCTTGAAATACAACAACACATAGCTAGTTAGTGATCAATAGCCAAAACCATAACTTAAAACTAGAACTAAAACATAAAATATATCAAACCTGTGGGGATTCTAGCTCCATAACTTCTAGGGGTAGATGTGGAAGGCCTCCCTCCAAATAATGGAGGATCTAGTCCTTTGTCATGTTAACCTAGTTAGCATCCCCAAGATCAATGCCAGAAAAGATGTCAGTCCCATCTATCGCAGTCCAAGTAGGTGGCTCTCGAGTAATAGCAACTATAGAGGTTGATGAGACATGAAATTGCTCATATTGCTGACGGTCGCGTTAAGGCACCCACGTTATATCATGGGCCGCGATATCGCGTATGCGATATATCATGGGCCGCGATATCGCGTACATGATATTGTAGTCAGCCGTAATTTCTATAAATAAGAGGCGGCTCTCCCTCATTTGCATCCCAATTTTAGAGTAGCGAAGCTCTGGCAGTTTGATCCCTCCAGAGTTAGAATTTTTCCCGTGTCTGCTCGCAGTGTGGTGAATGTAATTGTATGGTGTCTTTATTCGAGTGTGCCGTACTTGGACACGCACATGACCAACAATAAAGATCTAGATTAGTTCATCATTGCAACATTCACTTAGTTTATTTATTTGTTATTTATTTAATGTTATTTATTGGTTTCATAGCACGGTGTGAGTACGACTTGACTACGAGCATCTACGGATGTGTACGGCTAGTCAAGGAATCGGTTGCTCATGGCGATTAGTCTCTCACCCTTAAACTCCTAGAAGCGGAACGAGTACGACTTGGTTACAAGCATTTAAGTGTGACTACTTGGTAGCCCAGTGGCATATCCAGGATCTACGCTTGGTAACCCAATGGCGTATTTGGGGTCTGTGCTTGGTAATCCTAGTGGCGTACCTAGGCCTACGCTTGGTAGTCGCAGTGGTAGTCGTGCACGAAGTCCAAGATGTGTACGATTGATCAAGGAATTGATTGCTCATCGCACTTAGGCTAGATTAGATTTTCTTACCCTTTTCCTCCTAGCTTAGCTTAGTTAGTGTTATTTTCCACTACCTTTAGGAGTAGCATTAGAATTAGAACACATCATACACCTCATCTAGACTAAACCATACGTGACATATGCAAAACTATTCTAGGTGGGAAGACAACGAACTGTGACCTAAGGATAACTATCTAGGTGCCACAACTAGTCCATCTGCGGAGTTCGACCGGATCGCGTGTGCGACGCTCGTTTTGTATGGTTGAGTGTAGGGGTACCTCGCCACTCATCATTGGCGTCGTTTCCGGGGATGGTGCTAGTTATCTAGATTAGTTATATCATGCAAGGTCGTTGTAAAGAACTTAAAGATATATCTCTTAAAAAGAAGTAATTAAAAAAAGTCACATCTAAATTCACACACAAAAATGCCTCTCCTACAAGATAATCATAACGTCACACTTAGTGAGGAAATTCATTGGAGAATCGATGAATTATATGATAATGAAGATTGGAGTACACAACCTGAAGTGGGAGTTTCTTATAAACAAGAACAAAAACAACGTCATCCTAACACAAGAAGACATAACTTACCTGATGACGATCAACCCCCACTAGCCAGTACAAGCCTAACGCAAATACAAGGGGCTATTCGAATCTCCTGTAGGCATCGTAAAGAGAGCCGTCTACCTAGGCTTGATTTAAAAGACTTTCCTACATTTTCAAGAGGCTATGACTTAGATCCGCAACAACATTTACTAGCCTTCTATGATGCCTGCACATGGAACAACATTGATAATGGCTGGAAAAAACTTAAGCTCTTTCCTTTGACACTCATTGACCAAGAAAAAGTATGGTATAGATCGTTAAAACCAAACTCGATACGACACTGGTCAACAATGGTAGAAGTATTTAACGAAAAATATCAAACCTACGTAAGAGTATCAACCTTAAGGAAACAAATCCAAGGATGGAAACAAGCACAACATGAACCCTTGGACATGGCCTTAGAAAGATACTATGCACTGTTAAACAACTGTCCAGGCCATGGGTTTTCCGAGGAAAGGCTAATGTATCATATTATTGATGGGCTACGTAATGAAACAAGAGAGGCCTTAGGAGTATATGCCCAAGGTCAACTATATAACCTATGAACCCACCAAATCCAAGAGCTTATTCAATGGGTAGCAAAAGAAGAAGGAGAAATGGCTAGATGGGAGAGTGTTGAAAAACATCAACAGGACCAAAATCACAACTCAACAAAGGTCCCTGATCATAACAAGGATAAATCAAAAAATCTCAAGGTGGAAACATCATCTTTGCCAATACAACAATCGTTAGAAGAAGTCGAGGCAAAGATCAATAAGATGTTGGAATGGATGAATCAAAAGTGTGGAGAATATATCAACACCATTGGAGATAGAGTTTTCACAAATCAAGAAGCAGGACAAAATCATAGACATTTGGAAAAAATGAATGAAGGGAACAAGTGCTCAACTGCCAATCATACATATGAATGCAATATATTTCTATACGATCACACCAAGGGCCAATGCCCAATATTGTTACATATACAGGAGCATTGGGGAAACACATTACATCCAGAGTTCGTACAGAGATACTGTGTCAGACCACAGTGGCAACAATCCCAGTCGTGGGGGAATCCACCCTTAGACTGGAGGCACCCTTCATATTTTCCGAATCCAAATGTTTATCATGTTCAACCACCTGTTTCTTTAACTGGGCCACCACACTTTATCTCACCACAACACCATTCTCCACAATACTATCAGCCCATACCTCCAACACAACCACCACCTTGTGCATCTTACATTCCTCCTAACTTTCAACATTCTTATCCTTTCCCTCCTTCCACAATGCCACCAACTGTTCCTAAGGTGTTTGTACCACCGCAACCCACGAACAACACTTGTGCTACTGCTACTAATAGCAGTGAAGAGCCTCCTCAAAATCAAAGGCGTCCTTTCTTTAAACATGGTCGTAGGAAGGGACAACACAACTCTGAGGCCACTGCATCTTCCAACCCAGCACAAGTCCAACCCTGTGGTGCACCCTTACCTTCGAACCCAACACCTCATGTAACTTTATCAGGGCCACCAACTAACACTCCAACAACCATACAGCCCAATGAACACAACCATGGGAGACATCAACCCAATCCTTGCATACCATCTAACGGTCACAAACATCATAGTGGGTCAACTCGTTATCTGGGAACTACATCGTATGAAGTGCCCCACTATGCTTACTACAATCAAGTGTGTGAACCCCAATGGGGTGAGTATGGACCAGTTCCAATATTTCCAACATGCAAGGATCCTCAACCTTCATTTATTAATCCCTGCATACCATTCGGTCCTAAACATCATAGTGGGTCAACTCGTTATTTGGGAACTACATTGTATAAATTGCCCCACTATGATCCTTATAACCCAGAGTGTGAAACCCGATGGGGTAAGTATGACTGAGTCCCAAGATTTCCAAGAAGCAAGGATTCCAGTCGTCAATTATTAATCCATGTCGTCCACAACCGTTTAGCTATGAGGGATATCCCTCATTCTAATAACAAGTAGGATTAATAACCATTTTTCATTTTTCTTTGATTTTACAACTTTTTGTTTTTCAGTTTTTCATTTTTCAACTTTTTGTTTTATCTTTTTATCTTTTTGTGTTTTTGTATTTTTATGTTTTTGTAAGTAATCTCATCTACGAATAAAAAACTCATGTGGATTATTGGTTGAGGTGTGTTTTATGTTATTAAGTCATGAGTGATCAATTATTTAGAACAGTGAGGCCACTACACCCACTCATCCACTCTACAAATAAGAGGTTCTGTTCAAGGGTACAGTGATATTCTTGATATTTTTAAAACTTAAAATTAATTTTGTGTTCATTGTACCCAGAGTGAAGAAGGATGGACCAAGAGGGAATGGTTAGGGTGTGACATTAAGGAGACTTGTGGATTCTCTCTGGTGTCATCGGTGGGTGTTATCATGGAACTTGGTTGTACTAAGATCCTTGTAGATCTAATGAAAAATGGGAGTAAGAGTAAT